>JAOBYE010425754.1:0-13994 GCA_025403585.1 Parazoanthus swiftii
GGGGGGGAAGGAGGGGCAGGGTTCGAATACTCCTTTCCTCCTAGTCCCAAGACAGATACTGCAGCTCCGAAATGGAATAGAAGCTAACTTTCTGAAGTTTTTACGTTTCCTAGAAACCTACGGAACAGTTTGAATACGAAGCTCTCCTCGTTGCCATAACAACGATCTTAGTTCTGATCGGTATCTGTGTACGCCGATTCTCATATCAAGAATAATTTCATAATGGATAATTATTCTATTATAATCACAGATACATAAGGCAAGACTGTTTTGTGATATAGAATATCAAGTGTCAGCAGATATCTTTTCATCCAAAAGTTTTATTTAATGTTGTATTCGTGTTTTCGTTTGCATTAAATACTTAGTTACAGTCATATACTTTATGGACTTACATTATTAATCAGTAAACAAAGAAGTTTTCAAAGTGCCAATAAATGCTATTATTATCTATTATCCATAATGACGGCAATTTACCACAACTACAAGTGTACTATATGATTTTTTCTTAAGTTTTACTTTATTTTTGTTTAATATGTTGGAACAACTGACAAATGTACAAAAAATAACAAAATAACAAATAGATTCGTATCATTAGTTACAGAGCCAGGATTGACCATTCATAGCCGGTGATATTAGCCATGTATTTAGGATTTTGTTCCTCAGTCGTGGTGAATAAAGCGACAATAATACATTTTTTTCTAAAAATACTTCATTGCATCATAGCGAAACCGAAATATCAGATTACGTGCTAATCCACAACACACCTTGGGCGTGTTCTCATAAAAAAACGTTTTGAAAACTTCAGGTCAGTTGAAGTCTCAACAGTTCAAAACATGTCCACCCCACCTTGCACCAACGTAACCGGTTGGATTCCAATAGCAGGCGAACTACAGTCCACCTACATCGCTGTGTATGTCATAAATGGCCTGTGTAGCCTAGTTGCAATCCTGGGTAATGTAGTCACGATCCTGGCCTTTCTGCGGAATTCGTCGCTTCGCACTCCTTCATTTGTCTTGCTGTTTAGTCTCTCAGTTTCTGACTTGGGAGTCGGGTTGATCTGTCAGCCGTTATTCATTGCCTTGCGAGCAGCTGAAGCCAAGGTTATCAAAGACCTCTCCTGCAGACTTAACATCGCTTATTCGTCCTGCGCAGGATGTTTAGCCGCAGTCTCGTTTCTAACAATCACTGCAATCAGCTTCGACCGTTTCCTGGCCGTTCATCTTAAGCTCAAATACCGCAGTGTCGTGACGGTAAGAAGGATGAAGGTGGTTATTTTTGTTTTGTGGTTGGTAGCGATGGTGTTTGCTCTCATTACAGTTGTCAATACCTCCAACGTCTTGCTCATACTGAGTGTCATTATCTGCCTGTGTTTGGTTTTTGCCACTTTTAATTATTTTGCAATCGCCCGTAAACTATACGCTCATAACGCGCAATTAAAGGCGCATTGTACTGTCACGGGTACAAAGCAGCGCCATTCCTTCAACCTCGGTCAGTACAAGAAGACACTGAAGAGCATGCTGTACGTGTACGGTGTTTTCCTGGTGTGTTATCTCCCCTACTTGTGTTTTACAATCACAATGAAGTCCATTGGTCCCTCGAGCACCGTTTATGCGTTGTACCTTGTTACGGTTACGATTTTGTTGGCTAACAGCGCGATCAACCCTTGTTTGTATTACTGGCGAATCAGAGAGCTGCGGATTGCGGTTCGGCGAATGTTTGGGTTTCAGCCAGTTCGCCGTAGGGAACGTCAGACTACCTCCGCTTCTAAGTCCGGGAGTACGCTCTGAAGCCGTGCATGTCTCAAGAATAACCCTGATTGACCAGGTGGAACTTACGGATATCGAAGAGACACTAAGTTTCTCATAAAAAGCTACAAATGTAATGCAAAGTAGATAGACAGACGTTAACGAAGCACTGAATTAGTTTCAAATAGAGAGAAAAAATTTCTTACTCATACATTGCAATCGTTTTTCAGCTTCAATTAATTCTACATACCACTCCTAAAAGTAGTTTTTCTTCCGGAACGAAACCTAATCAATGTCTCCTTACTATGGAATAGTGATCGGGGTTAACTAAGCAGCTAAGACGTAAGAGATCCGATGGTAAATGACGCGAATGTTACTCGTGATCCCACGTATGCAAAGAGTACTAAAATAAGATTTTAGTAACATTGAAACACAGTTGATCGATCCAACAAAAAGCCATTCTAACAAACATAAATACTACACAAAGGAAGAGTCCCCTTAAATGACACTAAGTTTTCTGACACATGGAAATCTTGACTTATTCAGTTTTTAGTACAGATTCCTTATTTAACGACCTACGCTGACTCTTTCCAAACCGTTTTAGACCCATATTTTAAGTCAAGCGTGATGACTTGAATTAAACAAACGGAATTTTTTTATCATAAGACTTGTTTTAATTTCTTCTTTTCACTTCTATCCTTTTTAATTTTCCTATTTGAAGCTGTAAATACATGTTTCTTACTATGTTCAAGCAAATTTGATGCAATGTTGCCAGAAAACGTTTTCAAAAAATCCAAATTGGCAGCCATGATGGCGGACATGATGTGAAGCAACCGTTGCCATAGCAACAATTCTAAATTAAAACTTGGTTATTGTTATGAAAAGTAGTAATCTCAGTCAATCTTTTACGTGCAACCATTTGGAAAATCACTGGGGGTCCGATTGAGCCCCCTGGGCTGATTTGTTAGTAAAAATAGCTATGTCGTCCGAAGGTTATTATTGTCAAAAAATAACACTACTCAGTATTGATTGGAATTGGAAACTTTATTTAGCTTCTGGTTTTCAATCTGTATCCTCGCTAGGTTATGGGTTTCTTATTGACACACTAATTCGTTCCGTTATACAGCGTCGTAGTGTAAAATAAAACAAAATAAAAAACAGATTTTGCAGTATAAAAGTCTGTTCGTTATGTTGCAGACCACTTTCGAAAGCGTCGCGTCACACGTTTGGAACGAGATCTAATACACGTGTTTTTTTGGTTTTGAAGCCCGCGCCAACTTCAACTAGCTCGCAATTGCAAACAATTTAAGATAATCCTTTCATATTGTGGGACTTTTCCTCAAAATTAGCTGGCAATTTAGTGATATGGTAAAAATTATAATGTGGGATCGGATGTTGGCATGGCAACAGCATTTTGAAGGGCATGTTTTGCTGAAATTTGAAAATCTTGCTTTATTTTAGGATTTAATCAGATTGTGATGCTTGGAAAGGAGTATTTTGATAAGCTTGAACACAATTGTTTTGAGAATATCTCGGACTGATTTCAATCGATATGTGACGTCTTTGATGACGTCATACATATTTAAGTGTAAATTGCAGAATCTGCGGAATGACATAATGTTATATATTTTTGTGATTTTCTGAATTTTTCCTATCCGGTTTTTGTTTGTTTTATATATTTTAGACACTATCTACTGAAATAGCTTCAAAAACATACACAAAGTTGACTACAATTGGCATGGAAAGAATACCTCCTCCCCATGTCTTTTTTTCTACAGATGTATGCCGACTTTTGCGTTCGTTTTATTCACTTCAAAGCATTTATATAATTGGAATGGGCTTAAACCCAACTTTCCTGTTTTGAGGCATTGATCAAGTGTTTAAACCAACAGTTTTTGGCTGTGCGTGCTTTCTGTTCCAAAATTAGAAGCAAAATCTAGGAAAACCCCATTCTGTGGAGAAATGATGTTATCGTGACGTCGTCATGACGTCATACTTATTTGTAATACAGGTTTTATAGTTCTATCTATCCTCCAAGTTTCATGACAATAGTATCAATACTTTCGGATTTATAGAAAGGGGGCTTTGAAGCTCCCCCGGCCCAGGAACTCCAAAAAAGCCCAGGCGGAATAGGGTTAAATTGAACAAATACTAAACCTAAGGCTAGAATTGTTTGTCGGGTGTATTTTTGATCAGTTTATCTGTGAGGAATTATTATGGATTCGCTGAGTTATTTTCAAGTAATTAACCCAGGATTACTTCGTATTCAAACCGTTACCTTGGTCAAATTATGTTGCTGTCTGCTGATTCTCTCAGAAACTGCTGTATCAGCAACATTGCAGCTTGTTTATTCCCCATTTCTCTGCCAGACAAAATTGAACCAAATCCTATGATACTCAAACTCGGTCCAAGTAATTAGCTATCGAGCCTAAGCCTTATCTTGTTTTAAAATTGTTCTTAAATTTTGGCCAATCTGAGCCTCGTTGTTCTAATAAAATTGTTTTTATCATTTATTGTCATAAAAGAGCGTGTAATGTGCCAGAAAAAAAAATCGTTCCAAATTGTATCAAAATGGCTATTCGCTCTGCATTTGTTTATACAACGTGCAAAAGCTACCAAATATAGTGTTAAGAAAACCTCGAACTCACACTATAAGCCAATCCAGACAAATACAAAGAAATGAGATAAGTTCAATTGGAAAAACAACTTCTGGGGAAGATATTTTCTCATATTATAAATTACGAATTGAAAAGCATAAACTAGCTAAACAGAATGTATCAAAACATTATTATATTTTGACTAAAGAGCAAGTTCCTTTAAGTTGAACTATGTGTACTACAATTTAAAGATTTAGTTGGAAATGGAAACAATACAGTAGACCAACTTCCATAAATTAGAATTCAGTCTGAAACAAAAGACATCAACGCGAGGCTCTTGGGATTAAGTATAGAGTTTGTATGAAAACATTTTGACATTTTGTGAAACAATCTCCATTTCTTGATTCAAACTTCCATACAAACTAATTTCGCATAAAGTATAAGTGATGACGGCAGCCAACTAACGTCAGAAGATGTGTTATTAATTAGGTAGGTTCTGCAAGTTTCATTACAGTTGCTGCAAAGATTCAGAATTCCGTAGAACTACGACAGCCCCCATAAACTTTTAAGGGTTAATGAATGTTATTTATATTCGCTCAATCACACTTTCAGCATTGATACGGGTTTAAAAGAGGTCACAATTGACCTTCCTACTACCAACGAATAGCTTCACGGCTCAGTGGCCTAATTCTCGCACCCAGAAATTTGCATGATGGTGTGAATTTAATACAACTACCAAAATGCTTACGGCATTTTTTTATCTTAAGTGTTTACTTAAGTACAGCAGGAAGTGGGCAACGAAGTTGTAGATATAGTGCATTGCACGCGCACATCAGAATACTAGTCGGTCTATAAAGAGGTTATTGGCATTTATCATGGCGAAACTAGTTATTTATACTTATCTTATGTAAACCAAGTGCGAGGCCGAGTTCATTTTCATTCTAATAATCATAGCGCTTAGGGTAAGGCTTCATGGTAAACTTTATCGTTTTACAAACCGCTAACTGAGAAACAAAGAAGAAAGTGTCAATAAATGCCAGTATTACATGTATCTATTATCTAAAATGGCGTCAATTTACTACAACTACAAGTATACTTTAGGATTTTTTCTTAAGTTTCCCTTTATTTTTTATTTGCTATGTTTCAACAAACGTCCAGCTGACAAATGTGCAAAAAACAACAAAGCAAAACAATGTGACAGTTTCGTACCGTGAGTTACGGACTGGGAATGGACCAATCAGAGCTGGTGAATTAATAAAGGAACAATAGTCCTCAGTCGAGGAGAATAAAGCAATAATGGTATATTGCTATAAAATACAATATTACATCATAACGAAACCAAAACATCAACTCACGTGCTAGTCAGGGCAACACACCTTCGGTGCTTCTCATAAAAATACGTTTTGAAAACTTAGGTCAGTTGAATTCTCAGCAGTTTCCAGACATGTCAACCAAACTTTGTGTCAACGTAACCGGTTGGATTCCGTTCGCAGCCGAACTACAATCTACCTACATCGCTGTGAATGTCATAAATGGCTTGTTTAGCTTTGTTGCAGTTCTGGGTAATGTGGTCATGATCCTGGCCTTTCTACGGAACTCGTCGCTTCGCACTCCTTCATTTGTCTTGCTGTTTAGTCTCTCAATTTCTGATTTGGGAGTCGGGTTGATCTGCCAGCCGCTTTTCATCGCCTTACGAGTAGCTGAAGCCAAAGCTGATAAGGAGCTCTCCTGTAATCTTAGCATCGCTTACTCGTCTTCCACGGGATGCTTAGCAGCACTGTCGTTTCTAACAATCACTGCAATCAGCTTCGATCGCTTCCTGGCAGTTCATCTGGGGCTCAAGTATCGCACTGTCGTGACAGTGAAAAAGATGAAGGTGGTTATTTTTGTTTTGTGGTTGGTATCGATTGTATTGGGAATGACGTATGCTTTCAATAGCTCCGTCTTCTTTCTCCTTATCATGGCCGTCATCTGCCTGTGTTTGGCTTTTGCCACTTTTAATTATCTTGCCATCGCCCGTAAACTGTACGCTCACAGCGCGCAATTACAGGTGCATGGCAAAGATGTCACGGGTACAAAGCAGCGCCATTCCTTCAACCTCGGTCAATACAAGAAGACACTGAAGAGCATGCTGTACGTGTACGGTGTTTTCCTGGTGTGTTATCTCCCCTACTTGTGTTTTACAATCACAATGAAGTCCATTGGTCCCTCGAGCACCGTTTATGCTGTCTACCTCGTCACAGTTACGATTTTGTTGGCCAACAGCGCAATCAATCCTTGCCTATATTACTGGCGAATCACAGAGCTGCGGGAGGCTGTTCGGCGAATGTTGGGTGTCAGCCATTTGGCCGTACGGGAACATGAGACAACCTCAGGTTCTACATCTGGGAGTATGCTTTGAAACCGCCTTTGTTTCTAGAATAACCCTGATTGGCCAGATGGAACTGAACGAATATCGAATAGGCACTAAGTTTTCTTAAACAAGCTACAAATGCAATGCAACGCAGATAATAAAAACAAGTGTCAACGAACACTGGATCAGATAGAGAAAAACAATTTTCTACAGAAATGCAAATAAAAGATAAACACTGATATCGCCATAAAAGGAGAAAAACAAAGGAACAAACCACGAACAAAATGAAATATCTCCTCAAACTAAAAGGCCTAAAAGCCCCTAGCCTCCTTCCCTCAGGCTGTGTAGTGTTAAGCATTTTTAACTCAGTTAATAGATCGTGTTGTAAACTTGAGACATATACCGATATATACCGATTTATGATGTAGGCCCTCGCAATGTGAAGTTAAAAAAAATGTTTGTAAATAAAAAAACTGAAGCAGTTCATTTGGTGTTCCCTGGAACCTAAACACCGATTTTTTGAATGTATCAGTGAGTATCTTAAATTCACGACAGCAAAGGAAAAAAGATTCAAAATAAACCACGTTTTCTCGCGAAAATCCTTATGCTAACAAGGAACTGAAAATTTTTTAATAGGAAAAACAGTTGGAGAGCTGATTTGTATAAACAGGAACTGAGACGACAACGAATATCAACTGGAATAGTTAAGCTAAAAAAACCTCGACACTAAATAATCTCCCTATAAATATTTCAGCTTCAAAGAGATTCGAATCAAGCCGGCTTAGTTAACTTCAATCAAAGGCTATAAAAAGGCAGGGCTAAACTTCATGATTTTTTTCAATAGTTGAAACTGAAAGTCGCTTTAAACGGTGTACTTATCTTAGAGAGCTTATAACTTGTACTAACAATCAAAAGCTTAATATTCATTCGAACTTGAATATCAGTTACAACAATTTGACACGTGTAAAACTACTCAGTGCTCAAATATGAAGTTCTGCAAACGAGAAATTTTAAATATTTACGCAGAAACAATTCCTTTCATCCCCCAATCAACCGCATTGATTTGGTTGTTATTGATATAAAATCCGGTTTCTCTTCGATCTGCTAAAAATCCGGCTTCTCTTCGATCTGCTAATAGTGTCCCTTCTGTGGCCTTTAAATTCTTCAAATGTTTACGTCATGTTATGCGCAAAACGTGATGCGCGTGGGAAGTGGGCTGGAAGAAAATTTGCCCGCCCCGGTCGTTTAAGGTAGTCTACAACTCAAAATATTTTTTCCCGCCTTCAGCTTGGTATTGTTTGCAAATTGTACTTAATTTGAACCGGCATTTCATATCTCAAAAATCTAGATTTGCAATCACCTTCCAGCTGTTTACTAACCAAACCTGTTTGTTTCCAATGTGTTGTTCTAAACCATTTGGACGGATAATATTTCTAGAGAGTTTAAACTATAACTGCCAAATCATAAGTAGTGCTCACAGGAGTTTACCTTTACCGTTTTCAGAAGTATTAATTTCTTTTTAGCTTAGATTTTAAAAGAATGATTTTTTGCCATGCATTCTTTGTAGCGAATGATTGAATTATGCTATGGAAAAAGTCAGGCAAAACCAATACTGCAAATTTTAGAAATGGAAATTAAACTTATGTAATGACTTCAAATTTGAATAGCTGAAAAAGTCACGCGAACTGAAAAACAATATACTTCATATAATTCCCGTTTTTCGAAGAATCGCGCATCAACAACTGGCTATGTATGATAGTCGCATGACCTGAAAGTGATGCTATTTTAATGTTTTTTTAATCCATGTTTACACAGTAGCGGAAGTTCACACACTCAGGGTCGATTGCATTTGTCCTTATGTTTTGATATTGGAGAGTGTATTTCAACTTGCGGGGAACCCATATCTACACTTCCTGTTGACAAAGTAAATCCTAATCCGCCAAATAATAGACTGGATATAAACATACTATACAACAACAATGTTTAAAACTAAAAGAGGTCCGAAAAGGTTCAGCAATTATCTTAATGCTCAACAGCACACTCGTCAAAGTTGATATTCAACAAAAACATTCAGCGAGCAAATATATTCAAAAACGAAATTAACCAAAAATACTCATCAACATAATACATGGATCCGACAACAAACAACAAAGTGATATTTCCGTATAGTTTAACTTTAGAAAACTTGGCACTTAATCTTCCTTTGAAGGCTTTAGCTGCAAAGGAAATAAATCCTGCTTGTTCGAAACTGTATATCAACTCGAGGGGAAACCCTTCGTAGGTATAAACAACCTGTTGACGAAATTGTTTCTTATCTATGCATATAAGGTACTAACTAGGTACCAATCAAAATAATTTTCAATACCTGAATTTCCATACATTTGCATATTCAACGAAAATGTTTGAGCAAACACATTCAACAAATACATTCGTCAAAAATGTCAAACAACTTGAAATGAACGCCCAACACTATGAAAGCAGTTATCTATTTACAAAACTATAGCTATTAGTATTACATCATGCATCAGCATTGCTTGAACGTTGTCAAAGGCGGAAATTAACGCAGGGCGACACACCTTGGATGCTGTTAGATAAAAAAGCTTGCAAACCTCCAAGAAACCATATCAAATAAAGAAAATGTTTCAAAACGTATCGACTAAACCTTGTGCCGAAATACCGTCGAGGCTTCAACTCACAACTGAATTGCAGAATACCTTCATCGCTACGAATGTCGTAAACGGCGTGTGTAGCTTTGTTGCTGTGGTAGGCAATGTGTTAATGATTTTAGCCATTTTACGAAACGCCACACTTCGACACAATCCGTCATTTGTGTTGGTATCCAACCTCGCCATTTCTGATATAGGAGTCGGGCTCATCTCTCAGCCGCTTTATATCGCCGTAAACGTGTTGGAAACAAAGATAGATTTTGAACTGTCCTGCAGCAAGCTCAATATCGCCTTCAAATCAACTGCAGGGTGTTTGGCAGTACTCTCGTTTCTAACAATCACTGCAATCAGCTTCGACCGCTTTCTGGCCGTTCATCTTAAGTTCAACTATCGTAGTGTCGTGACGGTGAAAAGGATGAAGCTGGTTATTTTACTCCTATGGTTGGTAGCCATACTATCGGGGATGACGTACGCCCTCGATTTCACGATCTTCCTCGTCCTTTCCTCAGTTACCATCTGCGTGTGTTTGATTCTCACCACTTTCAACTACGTTACCATCGCCTGTAAGCTGTACCGTCACAGCGCGCAACTAAACACGCGCAACCGACCAGTCAGCAGTTCCAACCAGCCCAAATCATTCAACATCGGCCAATACAAGAAAACACTGAAGAGCATGCTTTACGTGTACGGCGTGTTTCTTTTGTGTTATCTCCCCTACTTGTGTTGTACATTAATACTGAAGTCCATTGCCGGTCGTCGCGAGGGGACCGTTCACATCGTCTATATCATTACAGGCACATTTGTGATGGCTAACAGCGCGATCAACCCTTGTCTGTATTACTGGAGAATCGCAGAGCTGCGACAGGCTGTTCGGAAACTGTTAAGACTTAACTTGACGGTGAAAAGTGAGGCGACACAAGCTACCCCTGACACGTCCGAAAGTAAGCTGTGAAAAACTTACTTGCAGAAAACGGAAACTAATGCTCATTTATTATATATACGCGTGCAGAATTAAGAGTGATTTACTTTAGACGTAAAAAGAAAACTAAGTGCGTAATAAAACCACAAACAGTGCAAAGTAAGCGTAGAGCGGCAAGGAACTTTTATTCCAAACTAAGTAAAACGAGGAAGTCAAACAAAGCTACGGGTGCACGTACAGACAAGAACGCTGAACTAATCCAGAAAGTTTGAAAACGAACCAACGATAACAAAAAGGAGAGCAAACAGCTATTTCGGCTCTCCTAGACCCTTAGTTGAGTAAAAAAGGTTTTTAGCCGATAAAGTGAAGCCGAAAGAGTCTAGAATTGAACTTCATTCCGGCATCAAGAGAAAAGTGAGCGTTTTCGAGAAAGCTAACGCAATCTAGATTTTTGTAGAACATTTTTGTCTGATATTTAGTTAAAAAGTATCCGAATACTTTTTGCAGATTTTTGCAGGGATTAAAACATAGATTAGACAGTGGATATTTTAATAGTTTAATGCGTCTTTGACACTAAAGGGATGAACAGCAAAAACAATCCTTTTATTTGTACCTTTAGGTAACAATTACATTACAACTACAGTTTTTTCGGCATGGCCACCCGAATGACAGAGCCCATTGGGTTAGGGTAGGCTTATCAATTTAAAGTTTTAGAGTTTCGGGACATATAAGGAAATCGGTTCGGTTAACTGACGTCATTCATGTTTACGGAAGTGTTTCCACTTATTAAAAGGAATTACTTGCATTTTAAAATCATAAATGGATTCGGAGTTGCGATTGAATTCTTATAAACATCCCATGAATAAAAATTTTTTGAAGTTAAAACGGTTTCTTGAAATTCGTTTCAAAATCATATTTGCACACAACTGGAAGCTTGCCATATTCACGGTCTTGATCGTGGCGGACGTGCTCTCGTTCGCTCTCGCGTTCGCACTTGCCACTCGACTTACACTGTTAAAGTTATTTGAAAGATGGCGAATAAACTGGACAAGTTAGAAGAAACGATTAGTGTGTTACTGGATAAAAAAACTTAAACCGATTTTCAAGAATTAGGACGTTATGAAAGAAAACACTGTCTGCTTTGATTAGCTTTATGCTATTTGCAGACAGTGTGTGTGTGTGTGTAAATAAGAAATTACAAAAATAATAAAATTGATTGATTGATTGATTGATTGATTGATTGATTGAAAAGTTGGCAACCATTACTAAAATCAAAGAATCGCTCGAGTATTTACACTATATTATTCAGTTTCCATTTCTTATGTACTTATTTTGCCCCCATTGCTTTTATGCTTTCAAGAATCTATGACCGTTTGATAGTTATGTAAGATGCCGAATTACTTCATCTGTGTTTACGCATTTTGTTTTCTCTACTCAAACTTACATGTTTTTTTCTTGACTTTTTTTTTGCAACAAACATAAATCGGCTAACTGTCTCTGTTCAGTAGCCTCTGGCTACTTCAGTTAGCTTGTGCTATATATCCAGTTACATTTTCCTATTTCATTTTCTCAAACTTTGTACGTAACTACTGGTACTAACAAAAATTATTGTATTGCATTGCATTGTTGCTCTAAAATACGTCAAAATGCAGTTATGTCATGATGGTATATAAATACTTTCACTAAAACCGAGACATGAACAAGTTTAACTGATACCTGGGGTTACAGTAGCACTATTAGCATGCAACATTTACGATTCGGTGATCTATAGAATCCAGTGGCGGCCTTTATAGCGATTTTACCCTTAGTATATAAACGCTGCAACTAAAATGGTAAATCAAAGTGACTGTATTTAACGAGGGTAACACTTGACAGTTAAGTTAATTGATAACCGTGTTGCACTCGGTGCACACTTTACCCCCTTCCTCTGTTAGTGCATCATTTTACCGGTATTTAAAGCTAAAGCTATACGGAGCAGGCGTGGAGTCAGGATCGACTCGGGGACCCCAGCTCCGAAGGCCGCGCACTAACCGACTAAGCTACGCCAGCTCTTTATGACGTTTTAAAAAATTTGTGTTGAAGCTGTGAAGATGTATGAGGCCGGTTTTGGAATCATGAAATGAAATATCGCCAATCGCGGTCATGCAAAAATAAAACACAGATAGAATAAAAGCAAATATACAAGCGATAATGAAGCCTGGGTCAGTTTCGTATGAACAAAATCGTTGTGATACGCAAATGCAAATGCAAAAAGAGTAAAAAGAGAAAGTAACAATTCACTCACTGCATAGAAAAATGCCTCACAATTGATAAAAAGCCAAAATTGCCCCTCTCCCTCGTCCCTGAAGCCTGGGTAGTGTGGTTTCTTGTCTGGCTAGTTTCACGAATTGGAGACAGACACTGATATTCTGCAACTGAATTGGTGTACCTGACTAACTAAATACCATTTGTCTGCATTCAGTAAAATTTTACATACCACTCCTTCTAGTACCTTGGCATTTCTTCCGGAACGAGACCTTTTGTTTTGTCTCTTAACTTAACATCAATTTCCTAAAGTGTGTAAGAAGAAAGTAAAAGGTTCAATGGGGGAAAAGTGTGAACATTCCATGCCCCCAGGACAGAAATAAGCTTTTTAATAACACTGAAACAGTCAAACAATCCGGCAGAAAGCTCTTTAACAAACTCTAAATATTATACAAAGGAAGAGTTCCCTTACTTAATAAGTGTGTTATTACACCAAATTCTAGCCTAATTTCTTAGTACGGATATCAGTTCCATTTATCCAGACAAACCAAACTAAAAGCCACTTTCTCGATCATGCACAGAGCAAAGTAACGGTTTTACTGGTGGTCACAACCCCTGTTTACATCATTCTGTGACATATTTAAGGTTTCATCTTTTACCTTCTTTCGAAAACAGTCGAGCTTGTTTCTTTCTGAACACCATATGCCAAGTTTTCCAATACGTGAAGCCCACCAACTGAAGCGCTAAAGTTGCTATGCCTATGATTGAGAAAGTGACCAGACTCTTTCTAGCTCGATCCCGACCTTCCCATTTCTTAGGAAAAAGCCCTGGGTTTGAGGTTGGCGCAATGGTCTTGAACGCATTCGTGTACCTAATATGTATATAGTAATCTATGTTAGCAAATGGTTAATAAATATATATTAAAAAAAGTTTCTTTCCGAAAGTAACACGATTAAGCTGACCCAATAATTTTCTTTAAATATGTTTTAATCCTAAAATCCCTGAGGGAAGAGTGTGGTCAATGTAACATTTTTTTGTTCGAGGCCTCTAGCGTTAATCTTGGTAGAGGTCTGAATTAGTTATCCGAAAACCGATATATAGTCCGATATAACTTTTTAGTCTTTAAACAAACTATAGTAAATACAGTAGTATGACCGGACTAGAAGTCAAATGTATTTAAAACGTTTGTTTTCTACATTCCAATGTATTTTTTATGTGTGATATTGTATGCTTGAACACTTCGATGCAATAACGACAATAAATAGGGATATACATGTTTTATTGCATTTTAGCATCAAAACTTTTGTGTAAAATACGTACCCTCCGACAATGTAATTTCTGAAAAAGGACAATAACCATGATTTTTTGCTTGGCCTACTGTAACAGCGTTATCTAATCAAAGGCTCCTTGGAGCTAACTCATTCATGTGTTGGACCGGCTGCATGCGCCATTCCATGCTCATCTACACCT
>JAOBYE010425865.1:0-13993 GCA_025403585.1 Parazoanthus swiftii
CCACCATGACATGTCTTACTACTGTAACTTTGAGCATGTATCCACGATTTCACCGAAGCACTCGGTGCCTTTGATTCTTTCTACTCATTACCTTTCGAAATCGAAGTGTTCCAATTGTTCAAAGTTTTTTGTCCAGTTGACAACTATGTAAAGCGTGTAACTGTTTTCAGAATAGAGTAAACGCGTTGGAGTAGTGTTTTTAGGTTTGATACAAATACTGATTACACTCAAAATTCTACAGTGTCACTTCCAAGTCTGATGTCATCAGAGAGTGATGGGGACAACGACGACGACGATGATGATGGTGATGAAAACAGCATGACACGTGAAGGAGTTGATCATCTCCACTTCTGTGATCTACCATTTTTGGCATCTGATAGTGATTCAGATGACGACGAAGATTCGGTAGATGTCGATTTCAGAAGTGTTTTCGAAGATATGCCACCATTGGAAGAATGTGATAGTTTCGATGACTCGCTGTCGGGTGAGTGGCACTTGTTAGTTCTGGTGAATATCGTCTTTTTACTCCAACGCCGTGTTTGTTTGAATAAGACATCAGTCAAATCGAACTCTTTCCTTGCTTCAGCACTCGAACTTTTGCAAGATTACTTTAACACCACTGTGCCATAAATTAAGTAGAACGAGAACTTGTTTAATGATATTTGATTGTTACATCTGTAAAATGTACTTGAAATGCTTGGTTTCGGGGCCCGGCCCGGGTGGGGGCCTCCGGGTGAGGTGGGTATAAGGACTCGCGTACTGTACTATCTCGAGGTCGACCTGATTTGGTGTATGTACAATACTTGCTGAAAAATTGACAAAACATATAATTTTGTTAAGGGAGATCGAGGTGTGTATACAACTTTCGTAATACGCCCCAGTGACCATGAACAAAATCTGTGAGGTCGAAATACAACAAATGTATGACAACTTGGAAACTTGAAGTTTTTGCTTATGGCCACTTTGGCATGTTAATGGAAGTAGTGTATGGAATGATGATATTTACTTTATTGACTGATTTTGGTCTTCAGACCTAGACGACAGCATGGACGGCAGTGAAGATGAAAGGTAACTCTGTTCGTTGTCACCAGTAATATATTTAAGACTTGGTGCGTTGCTAGTGGCTACGTTTCTTTGATAATTATTTGCATGGAGACGATGGGGGAGATCGAGCCAGCTCTCCCTCTAGTCCCCTCCTTTCTTTATCTCTCTTGGATCACTCCTTCCCTCCCTCTTAATTGAATTTACTTTTTACTCTGAGAACAAAGATACTATTGGATAAAAATACAAAATAAATGACCCTAAGCTTTGGGATTTAAACCTTACTATTTGTAGACAAACATACAGTGACAAAATGTCAAAACGTGTCAGCAATTGTTATAGCTATTATCAAAGATCCAAAATGGTCTTTCGTTCTGAGAGTAGAGCCTTTCTTCTCCATTGCACTGATGTGCAAGCTATTTTTCCCGAGATTCTAAACAAATAGCTGTGAAATTCAGTTGCTGAAAAAGCGCATTGCAGGGTTCCTACATCCACGGCCGGATTATATATCGCGAAAGAATGGGACGAGTATGCCACATGCTGGACATAATCGAAGTTCAAAAGAATATCAGTTTATTTTAAGTTTTTCTAGTTTGTGTTTATTTCAGAACTTCAGGTGATAATGTTAATGTAGGTAAATACATTTATCCATAGTCTAGAAGTTGTTGCCACGCAGTATTTATGACGAATTGATTAAGTTTTGGCCGAATGTTTGTCTTTCGCAAGCGTCTTCCATTACAAACTCTGTCATAAAGTTTGGTTAGAAAAAGACATTACACGTGTTCGCAACTTGGGCTCTACTGTCTTATGCCCTTTTGAAGAATGATCTGACCATAATGGTAATGAAAGTTTTGGATTTCTTATTCATGCATTTTTCTTACCAAAA
Organism: Parazoanthus swiftii; assembly: GCA_025403585.1. Taxonomy (NCBI): domain Eukaryota; kingdom Metazoa; phylum Cnidaria; class Anthozoa; order Zoantharia; family Parazoanthidae; genus Parazoanthus; species Parazoanthus swiftii. The sequence goes on from JAOBYE010425865.1 coordinate 1,928, forward strand.
CAACTCGGGAGTGGGTTGCTAAGATTGTTTGCCGCTTTCCTAGCAAAATTGTGTCCTGCAAGCACTCTCGAGCAACATGTTTAACATTTAAATCGGTCAAAAGCTCGTATATCTAAAAAAAACCCAAATAATCCAAAAATTGGATAGAAAAAACACCAAACCGTTTTATTCTACTAACTTTTCAGGTTCAGAAAGTACGTAGAATTTCAAAAACGAACGGAAAACTTCACTTGGCAATCAAATGTTATGAGGATTGTGTGGGTTACGAAAAAACAAAATCAGGTTTTTGCCAAACTAGGCCCAATCTTCTGATGAAATGAAATCCAGGGATGAAAGTCCGCAGTGTATATTTGTTTTGCTTTCCACATATTTTTGATTGTTTTTTTACGGCGGTGCAGTGGTCGAGTGGTTAGCGTGTCTGACTCGTAACCTAAAAGTCGGGAGTTCGAACCCCGGCCTAACCACTGTGTTAAGCAAAACACTTTTCTCGACATGTCATTCTAGTCGATTCAGCAGTATAAATAGTACTAGCTACTGCTATGGATAAATGCCCTGTCCAGGGGGAGTCACAGACTCTCATCCTCTAATCATTACAGAAACATTCCTTGGTAGCTACTTGGCTGGCGAAAGGATTTACCCCTTTTTAAAACTCGACTTTCTTCCACAGCAGCGATTGGTATTTTATATATGTAAGAAATAGTGTTGTTATGAGGCTTAGTCATTGTTGAAAACTTTAAAAAATGTAACTGATTGTCAAATTTGTATTGGCGTTACAGTGCTCATGCAACAGATGAGGAGTCGCAAGATGAAGATGATGAAGACTTCCCTAGTAATCTGCCATTTGAAATTCTTCCGAACCCGTTCGAGGTATGTTTCACAGCCAATCCAGAATGTCTTGATTGATACCAGTCATATCATGTATGCATTGTAATATCTAGTATATTCTAAAGGTAAAGTAAAGTGCAAATGTGTATACATTGCTGGTGATCCTTATGTTAAAATAGATGTATGAGAGAATGTTTAGAATATACCCTCGCTTTTCAATAATTTTGGACGCAGGAAAGAAGAGTTGCTCAGTAGGGGTGGATTCGATACGTTGTTACGATTTCTAAGTACCATCTCGAAGTAGCAGATAATCCAGACGACTATTGGAATTGACCAATTTCCATATATTAAAATTCAGCCTGAAACAAAAGACATCAGCACGAGGTTCTGTGGAATAATCCATACAAACTCTATATTTTATTCTCCTGAGCCTCGTGTTGATGTCTTTTGTTTCAGGCTGAATTTTAGAATATCGAAATTGGTCTATTAAGAGTTACGATGGGCTTAAAACATAGAACTTGTTTTGTGTATATTTGAAAGAAGGATTCTGTTCGATTGAGAGGATCAGTTCCTATTCCAGGACACGGTCATTAAAGCACCCTTAAACCCCAAAACGTGTCAATTGATGTGTGGCTGTTCTCAGTCCAATCCCAAACGTCGCACGATTACCAGAGAGGATTCCCGTAAAGTAGGCTAGGAATAGTTCGCTCCATGGATTAAATCCGAACTATGCTCCCTCGCTCGTGCCTGTTCGCAATTTTCAGCGACGTTCCAGGCCTCAGGTGAACTAGAATTTCAATGTATCATTAATTAATACAATTATCGTTGTTACAGGTGTTGATGCACAGCAGGAGCCTGCTTGAGATGATCCAAGAGGTAGGTGTCACGGATATGCATTACAGGATTTCGGAAACCTGTCCCAAGAACAATTGTTCATCTCACTAATATGGCTCGCGAGTAAGAGTTGTGCAAGTGATGATCTTTGTGTCTTTGTCCCGGTACTGGTACTTGTGCTTATGCTGGTCATTATGGTAGTAGGAGCTGTCTGTTAGTTTTAGTGTTTGTAGTTTCTGATACTGGTTATGCTGGGTAGTTGGTGTTGGTGTTGGTGTCGATGTCATGTTGGGTGATAGTACTAGTAGTGTTGGTGGTGTTTTAGTTTCGATGTTTGTACTGTTGCTACATGTACTGGTACTGGTAATGCTGGACCAGTGTTTGTTTCGTGTTGGGTGATAGTAGTAGCAGTAGTGGTGTTTTAGTTTTGGTGTTTGTATTGTTGATAGCAAGGGGTTCTGATACTAGCGATGCTGTGGTGTTGGTGTTAATGTCGGTTTTGCTGTTGTTAATGAAGCTGTTGCACGTTTTGCAGAACTATTAGTGTTGATGTTGGGTTTGGAGTTTGGTCTTGCTGATGGTGGTAGCACTGATGGTTCTTTTACTGTTCTTGGTCGTGCCTCTCGAGTTTTTGGACCTCAAATACTTACATTTTGACCATTTACCATACATTTTCTATCGATATTTGCTCGATAAGACATAGTTTGACCAGCACTACAGATGATATTGCGATTTAACAACTTGTGCAAGTTGATACACGTCAAAGATAATCAATGGCTTTTTAATGTTTTGTGCGCTGGTTACTAATGATAAACTCTCGATAGTTTCTACAAGCTCATCCTGAAATGACTTCAGAAGACGTTCCCTCAGCGGCTCTGCCAGAAGTGATAGAGTCTTTACCAAAAATAACTGTTACACAAGCACAGATAGGTGAGTGAAGTGGTTTTGTAGTGAGGTGATTTGATTGACCGTGCCGACACAAGTATCGTAGATCGTACCAGTCAGGTTTTGAGGTGCTTACTTTTTATCGCTTATTAAGCACCTAATTTATTATTTATATTATTATTATTATTATTATTATTAGTAGTAGTAGTAGTAGTAGTAGTAGTAGTAGTAGTAGTAGTATTTTAAAAAATATTTACTTTATTACTCCTGTTTTTGAGGGAACACTCTCGTAAAAGACACCAGCTGACAACAAGCTTATATAATTGTACCTTTATTTAGACTAGAGTGTTAGATTAGACACATGGTAAGATGGAATCCGTATGATGATGAGACTGTAATCCAAATTCCAAAACAGAAGTTGAGCGACCTTTTGTAAATTTATCGTTTTTAAAACTGAAGGAAACAGGCTTTAAGTTTTCGTCTGTTGACACAAGTAACTTTTTGTATGGCATGTATATTGTGTATTTTATATATCTTTATATCCTGTTTGAAGAAATATAATATCTTTCTTTAAATATAAAAATATAAAAAAGCCATGGACGACGTCACCACCAACAAACAAATAGTTTAGACTCGTTCTTTGTAGTTCAATACTTTCTAGCCCCACAACTCCCTTCTTTCTTCTTGTAGTAGCCATGGCCACCAATTTATAAGCACGTGACTACTTATTTGTAAGACTGCTGAACACATGCCAAAAATTCAAAACAAATAGAAAAGGTGTATTTAAAACAGTGGGGGGTGGTTCCAAATCCCCTCCCCCGCTAGGCAGATTCAAAACTGTTAAGGGTTTACGGCTCTGAAGGTGAAAAGAACAGGACATTTACACCAGGATGACCATCCTGTTTTCGAATCAGTTCCTGAAAGCAATCAAAAGACAAAACCAACAACGTCCCTGGCCATTGGCAGAGGTTAAACCACAGGAACAGTGATCGTTCAGCTATAGAAGGTTCTTCGTGCTACTCGCGTTAATTCAGTTTTCATTTGACAGAAGCTGAAAAGCTGTGTGCATCCTTTGTTTCTTTTTTTTTCAGATGAAAACCATTCTTGCGCAATATGCCGGTGTGATTACGAACTGAAAGAGGAAGTTCTTAGATTGCCATGTGAGCACATTTTCCATAGCCCTTGTGTCACTACGTGGCTAAAAATGGTAAGACGGTCTTTTGACGCAACACTCGTACGGACAGAACTGTTGAAACGACTTTTGCAACGTAAACTGCCACCATTATTGCACTGCTGTCAGGCTATTAGTACTGTAGCTGCCGCACTTCCGTTGGTTCACGCTTTCAGTGTTGAAGCTGTTGTAGTTCCTTTGTTGTCATGCTGTTAACGCCATAGCTCCCTAGTCCAGATCATGTTACACGAATAGTCCCATAGCCACCGTAGTTCCATTGGTGTCACGCTGTTAGTTCTATTGCTGTCACACTATAGGTGCCATACCTGTTATAGTTCCACTGGTGTAACACTTTTAGTGCCATAGCTGCCACAGTTCCACTGTTGTCACACTATTAGAGACATAGTTCAGTTGGAATGATGCTATCAATGCCATAGCTGCTGTAGCTTCTTTGGTGTCATGTGGTAGCTATTATAGTTCTACTGCTGTCTATTATCAGTAACGTAGCTGTCTTAGTTCCATTGCTCTCATGCTGTTAGTGTCAATTATTAGTACCATAGCTGTTGTTAGTTCCGTAAGTGTCACGCTATTAGTGCCATAGCTGTCACACCCCTAGCTCCCGCCTCCGTAATGGTAGCTTTGATCGCCCCTTTCACAAGTTCCGCAATACGTTCGGTATTTTGGGCAGTCTTTATGATTCACCAGACAGTGGTCACCGACTAATGATATCATCCGGTTGTACGTTTTTTTGGCTTGGCTACACGAGGTTGCTAGTAAATATGTTAAGGGGTGAATCTGAATTGGATATAAATGAATCCGAAATCAAAGACTCAGAAATTTTGTGTGTGACGTCTACTTGTATAAATCACTGTATTGCTGATTATTTGTTTTGTGGTACATAATACAAACACATGTTCAGAACATGTGGACGTTCAATCCTCAAGTTCTTTGACTGCTTAGCGTTTATTAATTCCTTTAAAAACGCTCACAAGTGCGAATTTTTATGTGTATTTTTTAAACAAATCCAGAAAATGCATTATTTTGAACAGTAGTTGCAGTGATTATGTGACGTCACCGTGCTCAGTGGTTGTGGTGCACTTCGTTGTCAAGGCTACTTGTGGCCACTATGCAGTGCACGTGACTGCGTGGATCACTCTCTCCGCTGGTTACTTTGCAGAATCTAAATATTGTATGTTTTAGCTTAGTTTGTAAAAAAGGTTGAGAAAACGAAATCCGTCAAGTACGGCTTATGATACACCACACCACACCAAGTATTGTTCCACAATGTTGTCAGTGTTAGATAAATCGTGAACTGTGACTGATTTCTCCGAAATGTAACGTTTGGAATATTGGGGTTCTTTCAAGAGTCGAATTATTTAGCGGCCATAGCAGTGTTGTCTCGTTTTGGTTACAACGTACTCATGTTTTGTCTTTCTGTTTCAGCACGCAACATGTCCGACGTGTCGAGATGTTTTACCTCATTAACAACGTATGAACAGTTTACTCGCGGCAGACTAGGCTGAGACGTTGTTGCCGTTGAAATACTTTTACTTCGGTTGTCGAGCTGATTCGAGTGTACCAGCGAGACACTGTTTCACTGTACTTCATGACGAAGAGGACAAAGATTTTCACCGAGTGCTTTGCATCCTAGAGCGTTTCTATAACCCAGTTCGAATTTTGTTTTTGTGAAGTTTCATTCGATAAATTGGTGAAACCAAATCAAACTTCTTTAGCACATTCGTACCTTAGCTACGAGAGATAGCTGTGACATTCCTTTGTTATGCACAATTAAGAAGGGAAATTTGGGAGAGCAGCGTGAAGTGTGTGCGAGCAGAAGAGATGGTTTTCGGCTCCATCGTCATTCTTCATCTTGAGACTGCCACGCCATGAGCTGCATTTTGAGGGAAACAGGACAACTGTTACTTTCACTGTTGAACATACTGTCAAAGACCGAGCCGACTATTTGACAGAAGAGAAAGGAGATTAAATTTTTTCTCCAGAAATGGTTTGAGAAAAAATTTCATAAGAATTTTGCACAATTTGGGAGAAACAAAATTTCGCTTCGGTCCAAAAAAATCTTGCAAATAGGTAATCCTTTAAGTTCAATTTATCAACTCAAATTCAAAAGAATAGCATAGATATATTTTGTTAAGTGAATGGATTTAATTATTACATTGTTATTTGCTGATGTTTTCTGTGTTTTTTTATCTCCTATTGCTAAACTGGTTCGATGAAGGACCCCACCTTGCAACATCAGTTGTAATGCACATGTACTGTCAGTTGTGGTGTCAAGTGGTGTGATATGGTTCCTTCTCTTGTTGTGTAGTTTTAATGTAACGTGGTGTAGTCTTGTGTGGTTCGGTGTGTAACATGGTGTGGTTTGTGATGTGGTGTGGTGCAGTGTCAAGCAGCATGGCAAATTCATTTCGTCAATGATAATTTAAGACCTTGATTCCGTGGAATCAAACATTTTACTTAGTCTATCTCAAAATACTGATCACTTGTTAACACTGCGTACATTGATCGAGAAATGTTTTTATTATCATCATCAAAATGCATATGATTGTTTTCTTTATTTTTATATGGGTTTGGCTCAAAGGCTTTTTTGTCGTATTTGTGGTATTTGGGTGATATTCATAATTTGATTATGGGGTTGACAGATAATTTTGCGGCAAGTGCGACCTATGCCTTATTCCACTCTTCCTAGGTTCGTTCACAAGCGGATAAAACAATGCAAACCTTTTTGATGTGTGTCGATTTCATTTGTGTTCACGAAGTCCTGCTTCCTAAATAAACCCCGTCTGCCAGCCGCGAAAAATGTTCTGCGTTTGTTTTGCAGCGAACTTTCTCTCACAACTCGAGCAGCCATTCCTTGCCCAGTTCCTAAGTTTCTGGCCGCGTAAACAAGATCCATTCCCCAAACTCGCCACGCGGCCAAGTTTAATGTTTACGTCGTATCAAACTTTTAACGAAATTAGAAAAAAACTACAGGGTGTGATATAAGTGGGTGTTCTCCTGAGCTTGGCTAATCAGATACGCCTGTTCGCAACACATGACATTTTTCAGTATGTTATTCGCGTGCACGGGTGAAATGTCAGCGCCTCATCTGCATATTATTTTTTTTTGTTCTTTGGCGGAAAATCTGAAGCCAAGCAGGTTTCCATATGTGGAATAGTGCCTTGCACACGCTTGGTTCACAGATGGCCGCTTATATCCTACTTAAGTTCATAGATTTTGGGGTTGAATAGGTTTTGAATCAGTGATTTCAGAAGTACACCATTAAAGCATTTAAAAGCATTGGTGATGTACGTAGTTTTAAAATAGCTCCAGATTTGGTTGTCTTGTACTATTTATATGAATCGTCAGTTTAAACTCTCGAACATATCTCTTCTTCTTCCCTTCTTCTGAACATATATCCTCTTCCGGATATACCAAGAAAACATCTCCTTTTCCGGATATTCGCTGACAACATCTTTTCCGGATATACCCTCTCGATCGGACTGGCTGCAGTTAGTATACGTGCTCACTATGAAATCGTTTTCGCTGGTTATCACTTCACCGATTGTGAACATCGTCCAGCCTTATATTTTAATTTAAGAACTGCAGAGACAGATGGCGTAGCGACTGCTTGCACTGACTCCAATGTATGGAAGGGTAACCATTAATTGATTTCGTGCCAAGGTTCGTCTCGGGCAGACAAAAATCGAGGAGAAGGAGAGTGGGGATTGAAAGAAATTATCTTTCTTTCCCCCTCCTCCTGCATCCTTCTCTTTTCAAACCGATGTCCGCCTGAATGAAATCTGTGAACGGTATTAGTATATGACAGCCCAACGCTTAATAATTCCCGTTGAAAGATTTTTTATATCAAGTGCAAGTGAAGAAAATCTCGAGCTAAAGCTCTGGCTCATATCCATAACATGATTTATTGTTTTTTAGAAAACGTAGTCGCTCAGAGAGAACTACTTAGGATAACTGTTCAGCACTTCACTAGGTAGGTAGATAGATAAATATATTCATTCAAAAAAACAGCTGAAAAAAACTATGTCAGTTCCATTTGCTATAAACCTAAGAAAATAACGCTAAACATCTTACAAGCTGATTCCCTAATTCGAAGCTTATCACTTTCTTAAAATTTCCAGAGAATGTTAGTCTGTTAGCTCGCCAAAGCGAAAAAACCCGACAAAATAAAAAGACCTAAGTTTAGCTCTTTCCAAGAGACAACTTAGATCTACGTGTCAACAGCTTTACATCATTGGTGCAGTCACATGATTTTTTCGCCGCGCGCGGGCGATTGAGACCGCCGTTCTTGCGGGATCAAAATTGCATTTTGATATCCGAAAACAATTTTTTCTCGAATGTGTTTTATTGTACGTAATACGCACTAAAAGCCAAAAAACGTCGTTTCATATGCACTCTGTACGTTCTGGAAGCATGTTGTGCGCTTAAATGTTTTGTCAACAAGATCCAAAGGAAAGGAGCAACAGTGAAAATCATGAACGTTATTTCAAGTGATCCACATTAATTTCAACTTTTCTATGTGAGCTTTTTAGTTGTTATATATACAAAATAATTTAATTATGTGAAAAGGTGACTTTTTCTGAACTGTATATGTTTATCTCAACTTGAATCTACGTATTGGCCCTCTAAATTGTATTTGCTTGAGGCCTCCTAGTCGGTGTTTGTCCTGAATAACACGCGATCGCTTGTTCAAAGCAGAGCAAGCCGGGTTTCGCTCTATAGAATACCGAAAACTAGTGTTAACTTGTAAGTTGGTTGTCAGCTCAGGATGACAATAGAAAGATGTGAGTTGTAAACCCGAAAAGCACAACGTCTTGACGCAAATCGTGTGACATTGTTCCAACTTCATAAAATTTTCTCAGTGCCATATTTGTACACGTGGTCTTGACTTGGAGAACCGAGTTAGGCCTATCATAATTAAAAAAAACCTCTTGTAGGAAAAAAAACTAAGAATTATCTGTGTATGGAACTATGAAAACTTGAATTTATATAAAGGTTTTGCCTCATTTGACAACCGAGTTAAATTAATTTTTTTTAAAGGCTAAACTTTTTTCACCCGATATAATGTAAAACACCCATATTATGGGTTTTCTAATGTTAAAACTGAATTCGGGAAAACGAATGATAACAAAAACTCTGTAACATCGAACGGTTGAAAGGTGTACAAAATACTTCCTTTATTGTTCAATTGGTTACTTTTAAACAACTAGATATCCTATTCTTGTGTCGATTTAAACATAATTCAGTCTTCTTTAAAATCAAAAGCGCATATTTGCCATAGGCTACGAGTAGTCCCTATTTTTTTTTCGCGCGCTGTCTTTTGCAAATTCATTTGTGCGGCTCGACGAACTCAAGAGGAAAAATAGGGATTACTACTCGTAGTCTAAAATTTGCACTAAACCATATTACGAAAAAAGTTAAGTTGCTAAAAATCGTACCATCTGCAAGTAAAATTAGTTTCAAAGAGTTAAAAGCTTGTTTAAGTCTTTTCAATATGCAGCGAAAACAGAAATGGACCTTTTAAAATATCCAACCCTGAGGTGCTTCATTTTATCATTATTTACTACTTTTACTGCACAGATTGAAAACTGTTAGAAAAATTGTTTTAACCAAGCCAGGTGCTTAGCCGAAATGGGTTCATGATGTTGGTCGACCGTATATGTTGGCCTGCGGTATCAAAGACTTTTCTTAAATCAAGAAATAGTTCAACTGTGAACTATTTTCGATCAAATGCAGATGAATCTTTTCCATATGAGTCAATCGATACCAACGCAGTAGAACGCTTTCGTTCGGTACTGAGAAAAGAGAGGTTGCTTTTCATTTAGATGGAATTCAAAAATTGCAGCTCCAGAGCAAAGCTCACTTTATTCTGTGCCGAAGCAAGCCCTCCGAGACTCAGACCACAGAAAGTCTCGGAGTACTACATAAAAGAAAAATAACTGGACTTAAACTAAAGAAAAAACATTTCTCACGGTTTGCATGAAGTTACCAGTATTTGGACGCGAAATAAGACGTGAACCATTTAATTATACAAGCAGTTCCCGTCTCATGTAAGCCGTAGTCGTATAAATGGGTCAGTTCGCGTCTTATGTAAGCCGTAGTTGTATAAATGGGTCAGTTCGCGTCTTATGTAAGCCGTAATCGTATAAATGGGTCAGTTCCCGTCTTTTTGAAAGCCGTAGTCGTATAAATGGGTCAGTTCGCGTCTTATGTACGTCGCAGCTTATTTTCTCTCGTATAAACGGCCCTACTAGTGTCACATATGTCAAACATGTTAACGTGGGGGATATGGGTGGAATTTAGCTGCCGTCAGTAATATTTGACAACAGATATTTTTGACTCCAAACACCTCTGAAACATTAAACAAACCTTTATCGATATACTGCAATCAAGGATTAACATATTTGTTAATTACAATAGCCGAAGTTCACCTTAAGTTTAGCGGCCAACTTCATCGACTGAGCAGGGTAAGATAGCTGGGGTGAAATATTAGTGTTGGAGCTTTAGAATATAATGTTTTCTACACCAGGTCATCATCAGCATTGTCAGTTTTATTTAAGTACCCTTAAAATAGCTCTTATTTTCAAGTTCATGCTGTTTTGTCCCCAAATATTTTTTTTCTGATCTTCCGAAATCTAAACAAGGAAAACGGCAACCTGTGCTTCCCTTGGTTCACTCCACAAACACATTTAAATTGCATCAAAACTCATAAAAATTCAAACCCCAAGGCCAAACGAAAACTACTTCTCTAATTGTCACTTACGTATTTCATTTGATAATCATAAGTTTAAGATCAAATTGTTTTCAAAGAGTATATGTCATGTCTGTCTCCCTGGCAAGGCTCGTACATTCAAGCACACGGTTTGTGAGAACAAGCCTGTGAGTACAAACTCAGTTCACTTGTGAGTATAAACTCAGTACACCTGTGAGTACAAACTCAGTTCACCTATGAGTACAAACTCAGTACACCTGTGAGTACAAACTCAGTTCACCTGTGAGTACAAACTCAGTACAACTGTGAGTATAAACTCAGTACACCTGTGAGTACAAACTCAGTACACCTGTGAGTATAAACTCAGTACACCTGTGAGTACAAACTCAGTACACCTGTGAGTACAAACTCAGTACACCTGTGAGTACAAACTCAGTTCACCTGTGAGTACAAACTCAGTACACCTGTGAGTACAAACTCAGTTCACCTGTGAGTATAAACTCAGTTCATCTGTGAGTACAAACTCAGTACACCTGTGAGTACAAACTCAGTACACCTGTGAGTACAAACTCAGTTCACCTGTGAATACAAACTCAGTACACCTGTGATTACAAATTCAGTTCACCTGTGAGTATAAACTCAGTACACCTGTGAGTACAAACTCAGTACACCTCTGAGTATAAACTCAGTACACCTGTGATTACAAACTCAGTACACCTGTGAGTATAAACTCAGTACACATGTGATTACAAACTCAGTACACCTGTGATTACAAACTCAGTTCACCTGTGATTACAAACTCAGTTCACCTGTGAGTACAAACTCAGTTCACCTGTGATTACAAACTCAGTTCACCTGTAAGTATAAACTCAGTACACCTGTGAGTACAAACTCAGTTCACTTGTGAGTATAAACTCAGTACACCTGTGAGTACAAACTCAGTACACCTGTGAGTACAAACTTAGTTCACCTGTGAGTACAAACTCAGTTCACCTGTGAGTATAAACTCAGTTCACTTGTGAGTATAAACTCAGTTCACCTGTGAGTACAAACTTAGTTCACCTGTGAGTACAAACTCAGTTCACCTGTGAGTATAAACTCAGTACACCTGTGAGTACAAACTCAGTACACCTGTGATTACAAACTCAGTACACCTGTGAGTACTAACTCAGTACACCTGTGAGTACAAACTCAGTACACCTTCGAGTACAATTCAGTACACCTGTGAGTACAAACTCAGTACACCTGTGAGTATAAACTCAGTTCACCTGTGAGTACAAACTCAGTACACCTGTGATTACAAACTCAGTACACCTGTGAGTACTAACTCAGTACACCTGTGAGTACAAACTCAGTACACCTTCGAGTACAATTCAGTACACCTGTGAGTACAAACTCAGTACACCTTCGAGTACAAACTCAGTACACCTGTGAGTATAAACTCAGTACACCTGTGAGTACAAACTCAGTACACCTGTGAGTACAAACTCAGTTCACTTGTGAGTACAAACTCAGTACACCTGTGAGTATAAACTCAGTACACCTGTGAGTATAAACTCAGTACACCTGTGAGTACAAACTCAGTACACCTGTGAGTATAAACTCAGTACACCTGTGAGTA
>JAOBYE010426087.1:3926-13991 GCA_025403585.1 Parazoanthus swiftii
CAGTTTGAAAAGTTTCTTATTATTAAATTTCATTTAAAAGTTTTGATGTTTGAAAAAAATGGTCAATACAGGTCTTGTTTTTAAGTGAGACGGAGAGTTTTTTCAAGGTTTTCTTTTTCTTGAAATTTTACTGCGATCGTCACTTGGTTAGCTGGACTTTACACGTACAGTGTATTAACCTTGATCAGTGCAAGCCATACTTTGACAGCTTAGGAGGTTAAACAAGTTACGTGCAAGCTCTTAACAATGAAGAAAAATCCTTATTGGAAAATAAAGGTTACTTGTTTTTACTGATGTCAGCTTATGGGAAAACTAGTTAAAATAAGAATCGTATGTACTTATTACCTGTGATAGACAAGAGATTTTTGACGAGGGACTTTAGAGAGTATTCACAAATGCTTCAGAATGAAAGAAAACAATATCAAATTTGTTTTTGGAACTACAAATGTATTCTATTTATAATGATGCCAGTGTATGAGAAAAACGAGTTGAAACGAGAGTGCTGATTGTGTTAGCAAAGAGAATTTTGGTACTCTGATCAATCGCGAATTTGACAAATGGTACTCTGTCCTGGTTGTTCAAAGAACGGACAGCGCTGTCCAGTAGCTAATCAGGGACCGCGGATCTATTGGGCTAGCCTGGCTTTAGCCCCACCAATAATTTCTCGGTACTTTCAAAACAAAGGCAATAAAATAACAAACTTTCATTAAGATTTACAAAGTTTAACGCATATCGGTGGTTTTAGAAGCTCTAAATTTTAAAATTTTCCTTGGAAGCATGGCCCCGGACCCCCCCTAGAGTACTCCGGCGCGCTTGCGGTGCTCATGCTAGCCCCACCAATCCAAAATACGCTCGGCGGTCCCTGCAAATGGTCCAAATTGTTAACGCTTGTTCATTGGCCAACCACTGGCAAGCGTTATCCCTTTTTGGACAACCGGGGCCAGATACAGGAAGGTTTGGGAGAGTTTTTCAGTTCATCTCGAAGAGTTTGCTGCATTTCTATATCTTCAAAAGTAAATGTTCAGTATACTTTTTTCGTGATATTGTGACGATAATATAAAGGTGGATCAACTGGTTGTTGTATTTAGAAAGTTAATGCATGCACGGAAACTAGTCTCTCTCCACGATTTACTAAAGGCTGCACTGACGGATACTGAGTGACTGGTGCAAAAGTCTTGCAACGTGTAGGCTGTAGTGATAGAGAAAAATGGCAGCATAGTAGTGTTTGGCACGTCGACACAAAGACATATAAACTTAACGTTCATTAAGTTTCTCATTTTATTTAGAAAGCTATTCCTTGCAACTTTTGTTTGCTGGTTTGGTATATATTAAAATAGTTATTTTTCTCAGTGTTAGTTGTTAGCAACAGTTGCTGAGGAATGATTGAAAATTGGTCCAGATAATGTTGAGATGTTAACACATGCGGCAATGTCAAACGTGAAAAATGAGTGAGTTACAGTGTAGTGCAAAGGCCACTGACAAGCTTAGATGCGAAGAATTGACAGTAGATGTGCCTGTAGAACAGGGCCCTGGTAACTCAAATTTTCCAATAAATTAATTTACATTATTTTTTGTGGGGACAAAAGGGCTGCGCTGTCACAAGGGTTACAAAGAACCTCAAGTGCCCCCATACCGGCCGGGCTTCCAGGTCATCGTGTTGTAGTCAGGGTATAAAACTTCCAGGTCATCGTGTTGTAGTCAGGGTATAAAACTGTTGTTCCTGTGTTTGTGTTGGCTGTTCGTCTACTTTTCACTTGGAAAATTTACTTTCTATTTTTCAGATTTATGAAATAACCTGAGTTCATTTTATCTTTGAAAAGCTTAATAAATTCAATAAACCAGTCACTTATCTTCGTGTCAGTGCACTCGTAGTTTAACATCATTTTGTCTATACATTCTTTTCGCCAATTACAAACTGCTTTGTGGTATTTTTGTATGGTATTTTAAAGGCGTGTTCACACTAGGGACGCAAGCGCATGCGCAGGGACGTTCAAAACAAGTGTGAATGTAACTTGATGCAGAACGCAAGAAAAAGGAAAACTTCTTTTTTCTTGCGCACACCTTGGGCTTGCATTTGCCCTTGCTTCACAAATTTCCAAGTGTGAATAGAGGTGACGCAAACCAAGAGCAATAAAAACAAGTGTGAAAGCGCTTGCGTTTGCCTCTCCAGTGTGAACACGCCTTAACAGTTAACACTGTTTAAATGTTAGCCACAACATGACTCAATAAAAGCAAAGGGTCAAAGTGGCTTTGTTTGAACACCAGTGTTTTGAGTTTTGTCAATTGTGTTGCTTTTCGGGAATACTACTAAAACGGATACTAGCAACACTGAGGAATTTTTTGTATAGTCAGTATAGTGTAACTGTCGCCAAATACAGATACCAAAGAATACTGTAACGTATAAAACAAAAAATAGCCAGGTATTTGGTAGATGCATGTTTTGATCAAGCAATTTAGAGTTAAAATTATGTAGACACCTTTCGTTTATAAATCTTTCGATTCTATTTTTGGCAGAACAGTTATCTGGTTCTCCACCAGTGTTGTGTGACAGTTGAATTTTAATCAGGTGTTGGACCAAAGATATCGCAGGTTTTCAATACTGCAGAGGAAACAGTTGCATGGGTTAATGAAATACTTTGTTTGAATCTCTTGTAAATTACATTTGGGTGGATAAAGACATGGAAAATTTGATTACAAGTTGATCAGGGAACCGCCGTGATACTGAGAATTTGTCAAGGGAAGGGGTTGGGTTGAAGACAGTTTTTCTCACAAACTCTTTAGGGACGAACCATTATTTTTCTGGAGGGGGGGGATGAGAAATTTACAGACACAAACAGTTGTTTTTTTAGCTTCAAGCACACAAACAATTTTTTTTCTGGCAACAGTTTTGCAAACAATTTTTTTTCTACGAAATGCAATGCTTAATTATGAAGACTTTTATGTTACTACATTAGTGTTACCACTTACTGAATAATATCGGTGGTCCTGTTTTTATATTACCTTGTTTCTCTGTAGTTGTGCCGAGAATTTTTTCTGTTGCTTTCGCATTCCCGCTTTTAACTTGAGTTCTACTTGTCTCCTTGCTTCTTTAACAACTTCGTCCCTTAAATCCTCTCCGGCAAACTGTTCTATTAAAAGACTCCGGCTCACCCAGTATTTTATCCATATGTAGTGTTATTACTGTCGACTGGTGTCATATTGACAGTTCCGTCCTCACAGGCAACACTCTCTCGTGAGAGTTCAGGTTTTCCATAGAATTCCAGTAGTTTGTTGAGCGGAGCTCTAGGACAGAAATCGTTTGTTTTTCTTGCATCGCTCAAAACGTTCGGGGTTTTTTTCAATGAAACTTTCTCACAGAAATCTTCATTTGCGATTCGATCAAATGCAGAGACGTAGTGAAATTGACCAAATCATTGTCGTTGTAGTCCGGTATAGGTTCATTCATTCGTTTCACACATTCACTCCATCCAACAGGATTGAGGACTTTGGAATTCTGAACGAGTGCATGAAAATAACATTTTGTCCGTCGCTTTTTTTTAAAAAGCATTTCGAATTTCTTCTACGCCTCAAAAACCTGAAGTATGCACTTCCAGGACACGCATTGAGTGCTCTGGCAGATTAAGTCTGCGCTGTGTTGCATTTGATCATGTATTCGTGATCAAAGAAAAAGCCGCCGCAAAAGCAAGAGTTGAGCACTCTCGCATGAATTGATGTTCCCATACAGGGCTTTCCATCATATAGGATGCAACTGATTCGCTGCACCCTTCTGCCTCTTGTTTCTCTTTCCTTTCCGTCAGGTCTTTCATTTCATTCTTGCTCATTGCCATCAACAGGGCCGTAGCAAGGAATAGGGCCGGGGGGTCCCGTGCCCCCCCAGTTTTTTCCCCAGCAAATGTGTCAAATGTATTAAGCTCAGAAAATTGCTCCAAGTTTGAGAAAAACTTGTCTTATTTTACTAGTTTTAGACTCTCTGATTTTATTTCAAATGGCGTTTAAAACCCAGGAAACATGTTTTTTGAGAAACTAATTTTCAAAGTTTCCCGGGGGTGCATGCCCCCGGGCCCCCCTAAAAAGCTCACACCTTCAGCTCTTGGGGGTGTCTCCCCAGTGTTCCAAGGCTTTCTACGGCCCCAGTGATCAATGAAGTAAATGGAGCTGAAGGAATTGGGATAGTGTGTCCAGCTCCGGCATGTTCATTTTATGAACTCATCACTTTCTCTGTAATGTGCACTCTAGAATCACCAGGAGCATAATATGGTCTTCCCTGTAGATCTAGGTTGTGAACCTGCAAGTCGATTTGTGCCAGGTTCTCTTTAGCGGTTACTCCAGGACCGGCATCAAAAGTTTGTATCTCAATAGCACGGTGCTTTGGCAAGTTTAAGGAATCTAAGGATAGCCTTGTTCGTCTTGTGTTTGCTTTCAATCGTGCATAACGTGAGTGACAACAGTGTTTGCGTGGATTTATCACCCCCCTTACATGTTTTCACATCTGTTTCCATTTCCTCTAGCTGACAACGTAAGTCAAGGAGAGATTTGACTGTAGTGTCACAGGTACTGCTACCTTCCCTTCCAACACTTTTAAGTTCTTCCGTAACTGTATCAGTCCTTGACTTCAGTGTTTCTAGCCTAAGGAATTCCCTTTCTTTGTGGCTATGTCCTCCTGTAATACGTTCGTAATCATCTTTAATTGTCTCTAGATCAAACTGCAGCAAAGAATCACGAATAAAAATTAGTTGATAAGCAGCTTTTTGTGGCTCCAAAAAATCTTCTTCGTAGTCTTTAGCAAAACTATTTGGCAATACATGTTCATCTCTGAATAACAGACGTGAAGTGTACAAATCATTTGCCCAATTTGTTGCATTAGATGGATAGCAAACATTGAGCAAACTTTAGGTTTGCAGGTAACCGAAACTGTCACATCTTCAGGAACAAACTTTTCCCGTCCATTGTGTTCTGTTTCTGTTTGGTCATTCACCATTAAAATAACACCAGGAGCTACATATCCACTTGTCGTTGGATAGTCAGAAGAGGGAAGTTTGTGCTTCAAATCTTCTTGTGTTAGCTGCAAAGGCGCATGCAGAGGTCTCGAGAAACCTTCAGACGTGCCACATCGTAGATAGCACTTGTCGTCCATAGCTATACGCAATACACGCCCTCGATGTACCGAATTACTCCCAAATGCAAGCCTTGTATAGTTCTTTATAAATGCCCCGTTATAGCGGACATTGATGCTAATCTTTTAATTTCAAAATTGACTGGAATCATGCAGCTGAAAAACATGCAACACCTTTGAAAATGTACAATTGAACATAGAATGATATTGGGCTGGGCAAGTGATGATGCATACATATCCGTTACTTTACAAAAGGTAGTACAAAATGAAACAGTTTAATACCATACTAATTTTCACTTTAATATTATTAGAGAAAACAGATTGTTGTTTAACAACATGGAAATAAATAAAAGTTTAGAAAAAATATCACTGCTCAGTTAACCCATGCACCAAAGGAGAAAGCTGACCAACATAGTTCCATACTTTCATATAAAATTATGTCTAAACCTAACGAATGTCTGCATAGACATCAAAGATAAAATACTTGCAAACATAAGAGCTATTGCAAACAATTTATTTTTTGTTTTGAAGTTGTGCAAACAATTTTTTTTGGCGTTTCAAGCTTTGCAAACAATTTTTTTTTCAAATCAGTTCTCATCCCCCCCCCCCCCCTCCAGAAAAATAATGGTTCGTCCCTTATAAGTTTGAGAGTATTGGAGAGGCGGGGGGAGGGGGGCTTCGCGGTCTGTTTTGATTTATCATAATTTAATTGTGTTAACAAATTTGGTTTGAAACAGCCGTTGTTGAAGATAGCGGGTACTCCCAATAGAGTAGAACTCCGCTTTACGGTCAACTCGTTAATACGGCCACCTCATTAATATGGCCACCTCGTTAATATGGCCACCTCGTTAATACGGTTACCTCGTTAATGCGATCACCCTGTTAAAACGGCCAACGGTCACATTTTAAAGTCCCAAACAGTATACTCCTTTATAATTTCACCCCGTTAAGACGGTCACTCGCGATAAATTTTAATAGAAAATGAAAACGCCACGTGACTTATCAGTTTCATCAAATGGTCATTTTCTATTCAAACAGCCGATTTACTTTACAAAGTAAACAACACTCCTCCCTGTTTCAACTATGGGAATTATATCCACATTCCAGTTGTTCAGGGACTGCACCACTACAAAAGTGAAGCGGGGGGGGGGGGGTAGGCCATTTTGCTGACAAGCCTTTTTACACCTAAAAATACCGAATATCGGTTTTCCCTGGGTAACCCCATGAAAAACACTGGATCCCTCGAAAAAACGACGAGCATTCCCGACTTCCAGCTACAGTGGAGCCCCGTTAATGCGGTCACCGACGAGCCAAAAAATTGTCCGTATTAACGGGATGGCCGTATTAACGGGGTAGGGTCAAGCTTCACATTTTAAGGGTCGTCAGTTTGTTCAAATTGTTTTGGAGACCTTAGGAATAGGTTTGACGTAGCTTAGCTTTCCATTGAAGCATTAAATTTTTTATTCGTTCAATGTTGCGGAAAAAATATCTGCATGTTCCAACGGCTGCTACTGGAAAACACCTAAACTAGCATTTCAAAGCAGTAAACCACGTGGGTGAATGTTAAGTCAGCCAATGGATATGCGGGAGTAAACCACGTGGGTGAGTTTTATGGTAATAAATTACAGTCAGCCAATATATATCCAGGAGTAAACCACGTGGTTGAATTTGATGCTAATAAATTATAGTCAGCCAATAGGCATCCAGGATCAAGTCACGTGGGTGAGTGTTCAAAAGGTGTGCACAAGTGGACTCAAAACTCGTCTGTAAGAGCAGCAAGAATCGGTAAAAAAAAATTATCTCTAGAACCTCTCTCCTGCCGCCTTCATTCCTAGTCTGCAGAAGCGAACAAGCAAAAACTTAGGTAAGAGTTTTTTCCCTTATTATCTGCTAGCAATTATATCTTTCAAACTTAAACGGTAAAAGTTGTTAAATATTATTTAATTAGCGTTTGGCATTGGCTCTCACGTTGTTGAAGTGTTAAGCCTCGAAACCGTTGAGTTTTTCATATATTTAAACGAACACATTTGTCTGTTCTAATGTTTCAAACCTGTTTTTCACGACGTTTTTCCTTTGTACAGGCCGCTTGTTTGAAGTTCTACGGCAAAAATGAAGATGAGGCTGCAAGCAAACCAAACCCGCAGAGAACATGAATCGCGGCGCAGTTGCAAGCGTTGCATGCTTGGAACTTTTCGAGCAGAATCCGCGGGAGTTTGACAGTTCAGTGTTACCTGCAATGGATTCTCGCCCAGCAAACCATTAAAGGTGAGCTTGTTTTGTTTTAAGACTTAAAATAGTTGGGGAAAAAGTAGATAGTTTAATTAATTGGAAATATTCAACTATGCTTCCCGACGAATCCGTTTGGGATTTCACTTTTTTAAGTTTTATTATAAACGTCGGTCGGACCCGTCGGTTACAGCTTTTCGAATTAGAACAGACGCTTTTGAAAACTAAAACGTCAAGTATTGGGTATTAATTGTTGGGCAAAATAGTTTTTAAGTCGTCAAATAATGTGGAAATGTTTGGAAACGCCAGATATTCCTTCTTAAAACTGTTTCAATTAAAGTTATTTGCCTTGTAACATTACAATTAAAAATTCCCGGAACTTACGTTTTACGCAGTGGCATAATATAATTTCTACACGATTTAAGTAGCAAGTTATTCTTGATAAAATTTCTGCATAAAAGTTGTATCTGATCTTTTAACTAAGAAATGTTCCATGCTTAGCGTTCGTCTGTCGAGTTATTGATGCACGCTCGCGTCATACAAAAAGCGCGCGAAAAATTGCCAGCTTGTTCTAAATCTTTATACTAAAGACGGTTAAAAAATCGTTTTGAAAGATTGATTTTCACTAATTTTTCGGCCACTTTCTGTGTCGTTCTTGAGAAATGATTGTCAGATAATGTTGAACCCATCTTTGACTGGCTTGATAATGAACAATTGTATGTTGGTTGCTCACAGCTTCCTTGAATTTTCCCACAGAATGACAAGCCTGCGTCGTGGCCGTGTGATGTCCTTCTAGTACTCGAATTCAGCCGGGTTGAAGAACTCAGGACAACAACGTCAGCTCGTTCACTAACCAAAAAATAAAAAAGACAAGACAGTCGACAATTTGTGGTTCCAAACCGTGAGTTTTGAAGAATATGTTTTTTCAAATCTGTAGAATTATCCTTTGAGGTAAACAGTGCAGACAGAATTAGAACCGTACCATCGTTGTCTACAAAATGAGAAAATGTTAGGAAAGACAAATTAGTTATTGTTCATCAGTTCACACGAAAGGATTTTTCATGATACCAAATTGGCATGTTGCTGATCCCGTATAAAACCCGTGACAAGCTTTACAAGTTGCTTCGACAAGTTACCCAGAGCCATTTGCTATCGTGAAAAGCCCTTTAGCTGCTAGGTAGGAGTCGCCCTGTTGAGCACAACGACGTCTGCGGACGAACATGGACAAACTTCTTCCAGGTACGAATTAGATATTCCAGAACTACCCCGGGGATTTTTTTTTTCTTTCAGTTCTGGTCTGGGTAGCTTAAGTAGGTTTCAAGCCTCAAGATTGCAAGCCCGGACAAGGTAATTTGAAACTCTCGTGTGAACTGGAGAGCGATAATAGGGTCTGGGTGTGTTTTCTGTTGCTTCTACTTTTGTGGGCTGTGCAGCGAATTTGCAGAGGCTTCACAAAATTATGAAAACATGGAAAATTACCCTTGATCAACACTCTTTTGCAGAGTCTTGAGTACTCTGGAAAAGTAATAGAAACAGGTCAGATAGCTTTAGACATGAAAGGTAGAAAGATTTGTGGATTATTTTTTGCGCGCGAAATATTTTTTCGGACTATAAGTTTCTTCATTGTTTCCTTGACCACCTTGTTTCGTTTATTTCAAAACTACAACAAGATAGTCCGTTTATGTCAGAGGAAACTGTTCGGCCAGATCTTGTTCGAGACCATTTAGACTTCGTGATCCTCTACGGTGAATGTATTGACTGAATGTCTAGCTTTCAAAACCAAGCTATTGATACAATCATAGACTTTCGAAAAAATTTGATTTGGCGCTTTCGGGCCATTCTGATTTGCCAGTTTCGGGACCAATCTGAATTGACGTTTTCGGGGCCAATCTGATTTGCATTTTGGGGCCATTCTCAGAAATGGCGCTTTTCGGGGCCATTCTGATTTTGCGCTTTCGAGGACAATTGATTTGACGCTTTCGGGCCATTCTAATTTGGCAGTTTTGGGGTTATTTTGATTTTTCGGGGACATTTGATTCGACGCTTCGAGCCATTCTATAATTTGCCAGTTTTGAGGCCAATCCGCTAATTTGGCGTTTTCGGGGCCAACTTGATTTGCATTTTTGGGGCCATTCTGCACAGATGGCGCTTTCGGGGCCCTTTCGAGGACATTTGATTTAACGCTTTCAGGCCATCCTATAATTTGCCAGTTTCGGGACCATTCCGCTGATTTGGCGATTTCGGGGCCAACCTGATTTGCTTCTCAGAGTTGGCGTTTTCGGGGTCATTTTGATTTGGCGCTTTCGAGGACATTTGACTTCACGCTTCGAGCTATTTTGTATATATTGCCAGTTTCGGGACAATCTGACTTGGCGTTTTCGGGGCCAACTTGATTTGCATTTCTGGGGCCATTCTTAAAGTTGGCGTTTTCGGGGCAATATATTCTGATTTTGCGCTTTCGAGGACATTTGACTTCACGCTTTCGGGCCATCCTATAATTTGCCATTCCGCTGATTTGGTGTTTTCGGGGCCATTTTGATTTGGCGTTTTTTTCTCATTCTCAGAGTTGGCGCTTTCGGGGCCATTCTGATTTGGCTTTTTCGAGAACATTTGATTTGACGCTTTCAGGCCATTCTATAATTTGCCAGTTTCGGGATCATTCCGCTGCTTTGGCGCTTTCGGGGTCAACTTGATTTGCATTTTTTGGGCCATTCTGCAGAGTTGGC
>JAOBYE010426198.1:0-10490 GCA_025403585.1 Parazoanthus swiftii
CCTTTTCAAGAAAGCACATCTTTTATGTCACAATTAAAAGAGCTTTTTAAATCTTATTTAAGGAGACGATCTTTGAAAGGGATGAAGTAATTAGGACACACATCCACTTTCCTTTCTTCATCCCATTCAAAGACTGATCACAACGGGGAATCTGAAATTATAAAAACGAGGTGAGAACGAGTGATGATAAAATTCAGTAATACTTTTACCATCTAAAATAACCACTCTTGCTTCAAAGTTTGTACAGTGTCACGCGAAAATAACTAGTTTCGTATTTTTATTTTTCATTGAAAAGAATTCTAGCGATTCGTACATGGCAACACCTTGTAAGTGTTCCTTCTCCTAGACAGGATCCTTTCAAGATCTCAAGCATGTTTCAATAAGCTTTTATACTCAAGTATACTTCGTCGGGTTCGCGGTCAATTTGTGGCTCTGACATTGAAAAGAGATCAGTTCATTTCTTGAACGAGACAATACAAACTATTCATTAGTGCAGCTGCATAAAACACTTTGCCACGTCCATTAACGAAAATGCACTTAGCTAAATAAGCAACTGATGCTTTAAGACTTTACTCTTGCTCTTTACGATCAGTTAATTTTATATTTCAAATGTCTTAAGCAGTTGGAAAAGTGACGAGCTTGCGAGAACAATTGAAGTGATGACTGGTCGAGTCCGGTTTGCCTGACGTGCGATGACAAGTATGTCCGGCTCTACCTCGCATTAATTTTCAATCCTGTTGTCCACAATTTTTTCTATTTAGAGAATTTGAGATAACAATGGACAACTTTATCACAGAGACATTAAGTCAACCAAGGAAGTGTCCGAGAATTCTGACGCGTTTTGAGATTTTGAAAGATCCGAAATTCCAATCCAATTTCTTAGCCGATAAGATCGGAACATTTTATAAATTTAATCCAGTTACGGCTAGGCTGCTCCTATACTGATAACTGAAAATTAGTAAACTGTCTGAAACTGAAGCAATCATTTCATTAATAATACATTATTATTTTATTGTTATTATTATTATTATTATTTTATTGTTACTACTATTAATATTATAGGAATTGTTATAATTATCAAATTATTATAGTTATTTTAATAACCTTTTACTATTACTGTTATTGTTCTTATTACTATTGTTATTATTATTATTATTATTATTATTATTATTATTATTATTAACATACAGATTAGCGATTACAGTACGACTTGCACTAAAAATAAACACTAGAGCACCAGAAGTGTACGTTGTTTGACAAGGTTCTAAAGTTTCAGTTACAATCAGACTTATTTTATGTTTTCCATTCACTGGCTAATTAACCTAAAAGTGCACACTTTTATTGGATTTATTTAAAACAGAAATAATTGTAGTAAATGTGCTTAACCGCTTTCAAAGACTGAACGTCAACAGCTCGCTGAAAAAACAATGCTGAAGCTTGCTTGTAATAACTCAAAGATCAGCAAAACTTGAGGAGAAAGTTTAAATCAGCATAACAATTGCATTGAGCCCAAATTTCAGATCAAGCTCTTAAAGATTACTTATAACTTAGCGCCTACGTTCTGACTGCATCTAATAAGCTTGTTCCTGTTCTCATCAAAATGGAAAGTTAAAACGCAAAGTAAAAAGCTACAGTGAAAGGTTTATGTTCAAGCCGGGCAGTGTTAAAAATGGCTAGAGGCTATGGCCGGCAAATTCTGAATATTACCAACAATTATTTCTGCCTAATTTCCTGTCTAATTATACAAAGCAGCCGGCAAAAAGATTGATCTTTGAAACTGAAGTGTGTTTTCAGGAACTGAGGAAGTCTTTTCAAGCTTTGTACATGTAAAGCGTTCTTTAACGCTGTGAGTAAAGCAGTAAGAGTTTTTAAACTTTAAACTACTTTTTTCGGAAAATGTTGTTCAGGAATATGTAACACAAAATCTATTGCCCATAGAAGAACACCCGGCTGTTTTGGGGATTTAGGCTGGGTGCTTTTAAATTTTTCTGGTTTTTGCAGCCTCAAATATCCTATAGTTTAAACGGTTCTTAGGTTATTTTGGATATATTTTTGAAGATGTTTTATTTTTGCACTAAGAGATTGAGGTTTACCAGGCCAAAGGTGAGATAATAAGAAAAAAAACATTGTTTTTACAAGAAATGAGTGAAGATGGAGAGTGACGTACAACGGCCTCGAACTCTGGTCAGCGGTAGATGTGGAAGCCGACAAGAAATGAAACCAGTTAAAAACAACTGGGACATTTCGAATATGAACAAGTCCAGTGCCGGTAATTCTTTGCATTTTCCCAGCTCTGTATATCAAAGTTAACGACCAACAACTTGTTGGAATGACATCTGAAAAACCTTTGGACTAGCAGTAATTGTCTGTATTGACTATTGTTGATGAAATTCGACAAGTCTGACTTTTAACACAACAATTTTAAAATATCACTTCACCTACATTTTCTGAGTTGTTTGTATCGACAGCAGACTTTCATCAAAATTTCTGCAGTTCGTACAAACCATGGCATTAATTCAGCTTTAAATGACACAAGGCAAAGTGGAATTCTTTTGATTTTAAGGCATAAAAGAAATTCATTAACGCCAATCTTTTAAAAACTGAATTTAATAACATTTTTTTCAAATTTTAAAACACTTTTTCTCAAGAGTTTGTATTTGCATCAACCGTGATAAATAATAAAAGTAATAATAGTAATAAACATAATTATAACAAATAATAATAATAATAAACAACAGTCGTAATAATAAACAATGGTGATAATAATAATAATAACAATAACAGCTACTATTATATGACTGACTGATTTCGCGTGCTGTGATTGGTCAGTTTCAGGTCCGTAAAAAGCCGTACGGACCTCTTGTTCTGGAGCGGCTGTCATTTACAGCCTCACTTCCTTCAAATAATCAACAAAGTCATAAAATAAACATCTTATTAGACCCGTTTGCTCGGTCTTGTACGGCAAATTATGGATCCTCGTTTTTTCTTCCTTGTTTTCATGGCGTTTAAGCCATAAAAGGAAGGACAAACCTCGGTCCATAACTTGCCGTACGGACCTCGCATTCAGCTAATAAGATGTATTTATTGAACTACGGTTATTTATATTAAAAACAAGCGGTAGCTCGTTTATGAATAGTTTTAGTAAGTTAAAGCCGCAACCTAAACACTTGGCACATAAATTTGCAACCGGAAGTCTTTAACGCTACGTATGGAACAAATGTCCATAAATAGGGTACTCAGTTGAACCAAGTTTTTGAAAAATGAATCAAAGTTAATTTTGCTAACTTTCAGTGGTCCTTGACGGGCTGATATCCTGTATATCTACCTTTACGTGCTAACGAGATGTAGCAAAGTTTATCCGCTCAATTACATTTTCATTGCGTAGTTACATTCTTGTGTAACGACCGAAGTTTACAGAAATAAACCAATTGGCGTATTGCGCTTGTATTGTTATAAATATATATATGGCTAATTGGTTTTGAATGCAACCAAAACGATCATTTGTTTTTATAATAAACTTGAAAAGATGTGTAAAATGATTAGTCTTAGTGCTTCAGTAAGAATGAAAAATACCAAAAACCATAACATACCGCATGGCAAACTTCTAAATGTTTGATCTCATTTAAGCAGTTTAAATATTTTAATCGGATTTTTTAACACTGTAGGAGAGAACAGAAACACGTAGAGCAAATGCTTCAGCGACAGAAAAAGCTGATTCCAATGTTATTAGCTTAAAATTACTTCCGGAGCAATTTCGTAGTGAAAGAGACACTTCCTGTGCCTTCGAGTCAAGAATCGAATAGAAAATGTCGTTTTCAAACAAAAACAAATGTTTCGTCGCTGTCAGTGCTTATTCGTGACTCATAATTCCTTCAAGTGCAGAAAGGAATTAATACAATATTTATCTTTCCATCATGCAACCAGAAATTCACGTCAAGCAAATATGGCGATGAAGCAGTGCCCCACACATGGTCGGACCATTCAACTCCGGTGTAAATACAATTTAAGCTAAATCTTTTGGATTAGCCTTGGGTGGTGAATGAAATTTTTCTTGACCGAAATGGGATTTCCATTGTGCGATGTTCCTGCTGAAAACAAAACTATGTCGGAACAATTACTAGATAGCGTTTTGTGCATACTTTTATGCGGTTAATACAAACGAGAAACATTAACTAAATAATTTCGCATTCGATGTTGCGTGCCGTGGTTATATAATTATTGAATGATGGACAAAGTAGTTGAATAATCAGTAGTTGATACTCAGCCACTTAAGATATACATTTATGGGCTCTCCCATTGGCCCTCCTGATTTTATAATTTAAGTTGTCAGATCACACAATCTTTTTGTTCAAATTCCAAGAGGTTGCACATAGTTTCTAACTGAACTTTATCTGTGCTTTCAGCGCGTTTACGTGAATTATGTCAAGCCGGACATGACGCAGCTGCCGGTTCGTAAGATTGGATAATAAAGGTTCAAAAACCAACGAAGAGACCGACAAACAGCCGAAATAACAGACAACAAGAAAACGCCAATACTGATATGAATATGATGCTTCATATGAACTAATATGAGCTTCTTTCCATCCATTCGCTTCGCTTTTCTCTTCGTTCACGACTATCATATAACAAATGGTTATATAAATGTACGCATTTTCTTAGACAGACGATCCTCATGAGTAAAAATTCCAACCCGTAAGAAATTAAAGGTTATTTTCCGTATATAGACTTATATCATTTCGTTGCAAACAAACGCAAACTTTGTGCAATGACAAAAAATAGGTTTGCTTTTGTTAACATTTCAGTCGGTTTGGACGTGAGCGCGAAAAATGTACAGATGTACCATACGCAGATAATTTTCGATAGATCATATTTTCCTAAAATCTAAGATAGTCCGTGCGTATCACAGTTTTATAGAAGCATCTGGCGATATACGCACCAGAATGGTGTCAGTTTTTTCCTCCCCTCCAGCCGTCAAGAGAAGTTTAAATGAATATGGGGTGTAATTTACTATGTCTAAGAATGATTTATCCCAAACAGTACCTTTGTAGCAGATGTTTTCAATGGTCGATGATCGCTCGACAGAAAAACATTCGAACACGTCCTCTATTTACCAGGTCACGTCCCGAACTGACCAAATATACGGAAACACACTAACATATATCTAAAGTTATGTAGTGCTTGTTTATGACAATCGCCGCCGACACATCGGAAACCGACAAACAAATTGCGGCAAAGTTGAAAAACCTTGTTAACGCTTGTTTGCGCGACGAAGTCAATCGTCAACACGGAAAGCTACCTTGAAGGTTGCGGCGGATCCATTAGCCGATTAAGATGAAATTTTAAGGCAAGATTTTTCTTTCTTGCAAAATACCATTGCACTATCTTTTTTGTAAAATTCCATTGTTTAAAAGAACCTACACACTTCTCGAAAGAACAGGGTAATCCCGGTGTTGTGGTGAGGCCCACTTGGGAGAGAACGCCCTAAGGATGAAAAAATGTCATCCTCAACAAATAAAGTATCTTTATTTTACTTTCGATGCGCCACGTAAGCTTGGGTGCAAAACTGACATTGCGCGCATTTGCCCTTCAGTGGAGGAAGCCGCGATAGATTTTCCCTGTCTAGAGTTCTAAAACTTTCTTATTTCTGTTTTTATCACCAACAGTTTCGCCACCCATAGTTACGTGACTCTCCAAAAGAACTGTGACATCAGTTTCAGTACTTGACGGCTTAAGGGCGTGGCCCGAGATGTGGTTGGGCGGGATACACGGAAGTTTCTTCTCCGGCCGTCTGGACCGGAGTATTGTGTTGTTCTTCCAATAACTCTAAAACCTATATTTAACAACACCGACACGAATTTTTGCTCGTTTAATTTGTCATCTTGCAGCAAACATTCAGTTCTTAACTCATTTGGCTTTGGCATTATTTCCTCATTTGGGTGCAAAACAAAAGAAAACAGCGTTTCCGATACTGCGATAGGTAATACTTTTTTGAAATATCGCCAAAGAAGGTGGGAAAACAAATCGTGTCGCAAATATAGTCAAAATATCACAGAACTTACAGGAAAGCACTTTCTAACTTCATTCAACAGAATTATGACTATCAGATAGTGACATCGCTTGTGAGGGTGGAGACAAGTTAGTTTAAGTTTCACACTGAGATGAACTTGTTAAAAAGACATTGCTAACGTGCTTGAGGTTGGATGTTAACTTCGTCGGCGAGGCATAATGTTTGATAGATTCAGTTCACTTCGCCGCAATTTCCGCGACCCAAAACTTAAGCCTCGGGTTCCTTGTCTCGACTTTCTAAAGAGTGAGTTTAGACATGGAATCGGCACGAAAACAGGAACATCAATCTTAAGCTGTAGTTTGAAGCAGGTGCTAATTCTGTAGACTGTCTGTTCCAGGGAAGCCGCGTAATCTCAACTTGTCTTTATTACTGCCGTAGCCTGAGGCGTCAATTACACTACAATCAGATATAGCTTTCATGCCACAAACTTCTGTGGATGGACCTTCTGTTTGAATTTTACTCTTTCAGTCTTCTGTACGCACTTCGTGCCGAATCGAACGTGAGCATATTTGATAGGTTTTTGTTCCACAAAAAGATAAAACGCAGAGTATAGACACCGAACACAGCGTTACATCATTTTTTCCCAGCCAATTTTCGTGCTGGCACAAAAAGCACTCATGTATACACGCTTTTTCCTTTAAGAACTAGGAACTTTATGGCTGAGACTGGGCTGTTCTTAACTTTATGGCGATTTCAGCCTCAAATTGTTCTTACATTGTTTTTACATTGTTCTTATTTCCTGATATTTCCAAACAGCGGATTAGTTTCCAGAACAATAAAAAGATGTGCTTCTTATTGTTTCATCCAGCCGTATGCGAAGAAACTTGAAACTGTCCTTACAGCATCCGCGAACGTCACGAGCGTGCTTATCACTCTTACAGCGCCCGATGACCAAGCTTATTCTGACAACCAAACAAGTCTTTGTAAACATGTACATCTCAAGCTGTGCACAAGGATTAGATAAATTTCTTAAATTTTTCTGATCAAAATTCAGCCTTGTGATTGTTCTAAGCTTGTTCTTAATTTTTGGGAAAATCTCAACCTTGGTGTTCTTTTAAAGTTTGCTCTTACGTACTCTAAAAGCGTGTATAATATGTGTACCGAAACCTTTCGTTGGGAATGGACAGTAGTAACAAGAATTCACTTAAAACGCTCGTTGTTCGCGCTATACCATAAATTTTGCACTTCAGCAATTAATTTACTCTTACTAGCAATCGATTCATTTTATACTGGTATTGTAATAAGAAGATAGATGTTGTTAAGCTTGGTGGAGGTTAAAGGGTTAAACACAAGTTTCAAAACGTTTTTAAACGGAAAATAGAGTTATGGGGAGATCTGGTTAATTTTTTCATCTTAGCATTGTGTTATTGTTTTTGTTGCTGTTGCTGTCGCATTAAGTGCCCAAGTTTAATTTGCGCGTGTGGTTGGTGGAGCAAAATTTGTAATAAAGCAAAACATCTATATTCACTAGGTGAACACACTCTTACAAATATTTTTGTTAATGGCTTGCCAATTAAGCCGCACATGCGCAATTCAACTTTTCACAGGGAACTTTCCTAAACAAATACCTAATAATGTGATACAACACAATATATGACACGAAAATGATTGTATGTTGCACTAGAATCGAGTCTTCACTTTAGAAAAAATCATGACACAAATTTAAAAGGCGTGTTACACGAGTCAACTTGCAACGACGATTTTCCGCGCAATAATGTTGCGTGTTGTGTTGCAAGTTTGTGTTGCGCAGAAAATCGTCCCCTGTGACATGTTACACGAGAACGATTTTCAACGCAACATTGTTGCACGGAAAATCATCGTTGCACTGAGTTGACTCGTGTAACACGGCCTTAAAAGCCTTGCGAGAGATTCGAAATCATCTGTCAGATCTGAACCGAACTTAAAAATGTTTTTTGTTGTTCTTAATTTATTATGAATGATAGGGTTATTGTAAGCTTACTACACTCCTTTGCTTTTTATTAGGACCAGATATTTTTTGAGGCTCATTGTTTTAAATGTTTTGGAAACTTCAGCCTCGAATGTCCTTAATATTGTTCTTATTTCTATATATAACTAAGACGATTTGCTGCAGTTTGAGAAAAAAAAACAAAAATGAGTACAACTTTGCTCTTCAGTGTGTTTTAAGCGCTGCCAACAACAACAACAACAACAACTCTACTAAAGTATTCCCTTTTCTGTACAATACATGGTATTATCTAAATAAAATGTAACACTGAAAAACGAAACTACATATAAAATAAAATAAACAGTGTTTATAAAGGTGAATTGAGTATAAAACTCTAGAACTACATATTACAATTTACATGGCAAATATATGCAATTCGTAATATAAGTATTGTAATATAATGATATTATTTGAACTACTTTGAGCTATTAGCTTTTTCACTATTTTATTGCACTGCTTGATTGCTTGATAAATAGTAATTGGCACTGGCCTACTAATATATGCATCAGTGTTGTTGAAGAGAATATAATTTTTAGGCGGATTTTAGATGACGTCATTGTTTATGTTTTGGCTCATTAGCGTAATACATGACAAAGCCAAATTCAGGATTGAACCAGAAGGAGCCCAGATTTTGAAAGTGCATAGCAAAGCAACTGTTCACTGAAAATTTTTTCTTGATACATCACATAACTTTGGAGAAATAAATTTTCAAAAACGTCGAAAACTACAGAGAATGGCCGAAGGCAAAACGTTGCCTCCAGCCATAAAAAACTTTGTCATATTTGACGTTTCAAAACAGTCAGGTCTCCTAAATTATTCCTCATTTAAAGCTCAAACTTTCAGATTTGATTTAACTGTTCTATGCTCTGTCAAATTAAAGACGAGTTTTGGTTCAATGCTGAATTTGGTTTTATACTATATTAAGCTAATGAGGCAAAATGTAAACTTTGAAATCCGCTTATACCAACAAGAACTAAATAAAAACAATCTAAGTGCGGGGAAATCGAAACCTGTGACAGGTTTACAGTAGCTTCTGGCGCCAAAGTGTTGGACTGCCATTTTTTAGACCCTGTTTACATGGAAAAAAGATAGCCCGCCTGACCGAGATATCTCGGCTCAGCGAGTGCCCCTTCTCCATTCAATTTTAACGTTTATAGTTGGCCTAGTCAGGCGAGCTGGCAATTTTGCATGTAAACCCAAGATATCTCGGCACCCGGCAATCCGAGATATCTCGTTTAGGCGAGCTATCTTTCTCCTGTTAAGGTTCACCTTAAATTATCAAAATAAATGTTGCTAAAACAATAGAGCTTTGGAGTTTTGTTACTCACTCGGATAACAAGTAACGAATTTCAGCATTTATTTTTTCGTCTTGAAACATTATTGTCTTGTTATCTCCTAGTCTCCTAGCTTTAGATTGTTTTTGAATTGTTCTTAGATTTTGGGCGATCTGATCCTAGTTGTTCTTATACTGTTTATAGACTTGTTCGTAGAAAAATAAAAAGAAATTTTAATCAAACCATATTTTTATTGTTTTCATTTTTATTTCATAAAGTGATTACCAATTTAAAAATGTTTCGTTTCCGAAGAGACGCTGACAAAACCATCCTTTGAGCTGTCTTTCACAGCTGTGCAATTTCCAAATCTGACGAGCACTCATACTCATTAGAAAACGTTTCCGTTGTCAGTTTTAGCTTCCTAGCCATCAACAAGTGAATACTTATCAGTTCTAGCATGCACGTGCAAAAACGAAAAGTGATAAATGGACCATTAGGAGATTACCAAATCATAGAAGTTTCCCCACGTATGATTGTACAATTGTATGATTGATTCGCAATCCAATTTGAAGTGATTTTGAACGTATCTCGTAACAACCTTGTCTTTCTATAAAAATAAGTCCTTGAATCAAAACTGACACTTTTTCGTTTTTAAAAATCTATGATATGAAGCCATTATTTTTGTAATTGCAAACGCGACCCTTGCTGGTTTTGAGATCAGACTTCCCTAAAAGTATAGACACTTTTAAAGAATTATCGCCGATTTCAAAACCTTGATTAAGTACAGGGGATCTTGATAAAATGAAGTCAGCTATGTTGCGCGAAGTGCCCCGATATATTTGTTTTGAACAAACTGTACACAAAGTTAAAAACATTAGACATTGTTTACCAATATGTCTGGTCTCTAGTACATACCGACCGGTAAAGACTAAAACAGCTGACTTCCAGATTTCACAAAGTGAAGATGGCCCGTAAAAGGCAATGGATATTCAGCGACCTCCGCAACGTATCATTCATATTTCCAAGCTGTTTAGCATTCATACGCTGCTTGAAGCTAAGCGATCGTTAGACTGTCAACGTAGCGGCAATGGTTATTCACTTCCATGTTCATTTCCTATGTTAGTAACACAAGGCAGTAATTTTTAAGGAAGAGATCAGCCTCATAAGGGACTCTTGCCGAATC
>JAOBYE010426309.1:0-13991 GCA_025403585.1 Parazoanthus swiftii
ATCCCCCCCTCCCCTGCCTACACCACTACTCCACCCTATTTGCACCACACCCAGACATACCGCCATATGACAGGCTGAAGTTCCACAAATAACAGCCAATCTTGATGTCAGGGGGTAGTTTTCACAGGGGAGCTCACTCCCCTTCACATCTGCTCCAATAACACCTGAAGGATCAAAAGGATTATTTTATTGGCATTTTGCATTTTTTTACCATTAAATACTATTTGACAAAGTTGCACAGTAATTGGCAATTAAGCCAAACGTTTGATTTCATCATTAAGTTCTTTCTTCTAGCTGTCCTTGTTTTGTGTGACATAATGCTTCACTTTGTAGTTTACAGGGGAATCAAAATATAAGTTAGAAAAGCACAGATTTATTAATATAAATATATGATTGTTACACAACTTTAAAAGATCTTCATATACATGTACATGTACTGCCATCCAGTAAAAATTGTGCTGAATAATTGGGACTAAATATCCAATATACAACCATGTAGTTCATTCTCAGACTACACCTACATGTAGTATATAGTTTTAGTGAGGTGAAGGGAGAGGTTGATTGGAGGGGGTAAGGAGAGGGGATGAGATTTTAATATTGCATTTAGTAATGATATCTAACAAAAACAAACAAGACACACACAAACAAGCAGATAGAGAGACAGACAGACAGACAGACAGACAGACAGAGGCTTAAACACAAACAGAGAAAGACAAACAGAGAAATACAGACAGACAGACAGACAGACAGACAGGTAGAAAAATGGATAGTCAGATGAAGAGGGACTCAAGCACATTTACACGATTGTACAGTATGTAGACATGCATGCATTCAAAAAATGTTACCACAAGATAATGAAATATTTCATTACTCAAACAAACTTTCAGACTTTTTTGTTTTTAGTGAAGTATAAACTAAGAAAACATAAAACCAGAGTCGTGACAAAACACTTCTGACAAAAAGGATAACTTTCATACCCAATCCTCCAGCATGTGCATCAATAAGTGAACAGCTCACAGGCATTCCTTCCCATAATCCCATCTGTTCAGAGGCTTGCTTGGTTAATCCCTGACCAATGGCGCAACCTGGCTCGCTAATGGAATGCCCTGTACAGAGTGACAATCATGAATATTTCCAATCCGATGTTTCTTTACAAAATTTATAAGATGATGCAGTACTTGTAGTCATTAAGTTGTACCTTTTGATAATTCATGTGTACATGTACCTGACTGTACAGTCAATTCAGTGAGCACTATAATAATTATTTATTTAAATAGATGAAATCTCACTCTCCACTCAAAGATAAACTTCATATTATGTTTGCACCACAGTGTAATATCCTCTATATAGTGCCCCCCTCGTTATTCTCAGAACACTTGTCTTATTAATCTCTAATCCAAAGCTTTCAAAGGTATACATATTCATAAATCAACATAATTGTTACCCAATTTAGCATAATTATCTTGTACAAAATCTTCCAGTCCAATGCCAGTCCAGAAGGAACCAACCCAACCACTTGTGGTGTCTGCAACAATAATCAGTTATTACATTAAGCTTTTAGTAACATCTGATTACATGATTGTATATATGCACATTTAATAAAATATTGGTCTAATTATAAACTAAACTACAAATGTCACTAATCATACAATTATTATAATTGAATACCAACAGTGTACAGAATTGTATGTTACATATAACCCACTCAAGTTTAATTCAAAATAAAGAACTAGTTTTGCAAAAAGTCACGATTGTCAAAACCAAACAATGAATAAAATGAACACAGATACACTATGCTTGTGCCTGACTTAGTGTTGAGACATTTATTTATTACTATATAATTGAACATTTAAGTTGGGGATCATCAAAAAACTCAAAACATTTCCATATCATACTTTGAACAACACCCCTAAAAGTAGTAATTACAATAATTTTAAATATTTTCTAGTGTAGGTATTAGTTTTAAAATTATATTTTACAATTTCACTTAAAGTTCAAATTAGTTTCTTTTAGCCTTACCAAAACATAGTCACTGCAAACAGTGAAATGTAATTGTTATTGAAAACTATCAAAGTCAGCTCTAGGTTATTTTGTGCAAAGCTTTCACATACACGTTGTTTCTAATCTCTCACTTGAAACCCCACCTTCAAGTTATTTATCATGAGAAATAGAGCTTAATAAGGAGATCAGCAATTCAATATTTTTTCTTACCTTTTTCCCTCTGAGAACTGTGCCCCATGAAGTTAAACTTACAGACAATTGAGCATGTTGATCTAGAAAAAGAAAAGACAAACAGAAACACTTTTTACTTTGAGTTTGATTTTAGGACCAATTGAAGAGTCTAATATCTTCAGTTTGGTATGAAATGCAGTTGGGTAAAAGTATTTTTTTTTTTCAGGCCTGAAATTGGGTCAAGATAGCACAAACCCTTTTTTTCAAAATATGCTTGTGAATGAGTAAAAAGTTACATGTAGAACACTTGGAATAAATGACTTCCTAGATAAAACCTTGATAGCGAAAAGTGCAAGTTTGGTCTTTCTGAAAATATTTTCAACATTATCAAAACTGATTTAATTATTGTATAATTTATACTGGTAACAAATAATTTGCAAGGGTGTGTCTATTAAGAAGTTGTTAATTCCTAATCACCACGTTCTAGCACATCTATCTTGAATACGAAAAACTAAATGTTCTTGCAGCCTGACAATCACCATAAACATACTGTACATGTATACAGTAGGCAGGGGGTGCACGGGATGCACATGCACCCTCCCCCACCTGTCAAAAAAGCTCTTCTCAGTGTAGGGTATGCCAAAGGTACATAATTTTTTAAGGGCTGCTGACACCAGGTCCACTCCAATTTGAGGTGCACCCTTTGCCCCCACCCTCCCCCCTCTAAAATGCTGGCTGCAAGCCTGAAATATAATGTACATGTAAGATATTATAAAAGCTTTGAAAAAAATTTCTGAAGTACAGTTTACCTCACTGGGATGCCTGTGGCCATGTAGCACAGGTATTCTGGCAAATCCAAGAACAACTCAGCCTTATCCCAACATTCAGATCTTAAGTTCTCCTTCAGCCACAGCAACTTTGGTGCCTGCATTTCTGGTGACAGCACACCACCGACATACTTCAGCACTTCATGGTTACTTTGATTAATTCTCTTAGCCTGATTAACTGCTCGGTGATCTAACCACATAACAATATTCCTTTGTGGCTCCTTTGATGGACTAGCTGTCACAGGTTTTCCATTGGGACCCACCACAACAAGAGAGCAGGTACCATCAAATCCCAACCCTCTGATCAGTTTCTTGTCTTCAACATCACTAGTCACATGCTAAGAGATTAAGGGCAGAAACACCTGGTCATGTACTTTTGACAACCAATGAAATCATTGATCATGGTCAAGCTACATATGTGTACATGTATATATGTACCCAGGGGGGTGTTCCCTGTACAGTTGGATGTCAAGAAGCTCATCTTATTTTTTAAGGGCTGAAATTGGCAATCCAATATTATTTGAGGGTTTTCTCGGGCAAAATCTGAGTTTGGAGAATACCTTGTATTTTTTAGGGGTAGTCCTGGTGCTAATTAGCAGGCCCCTAGGCAGGATTTTTTGTTGGGGGGGGGGACACGAATTTTGTAAACTTGGACTCTTAAAAGCCATTGAAATTTATGGGACAAACACACTTATGACATTTATGGCCATTTTTTTTTAGTTGTTTCGGTTTTCGGTAACTCCAACTGTTACGATAAACCTATTTGGACTTCATCATCGTCTTTAGTTATTAAACCTCCAAATGTGGACCTTTTTGCACGTACCCCGTGTACCCCCCCCCCCTGCCTACAGGCCTGAATTAGGGTCCGGTCTCAATTTTCCAAAAGTGGATTATCATACTTGTTTTTTAGGGTATTTTTAAACCAGAGAGATATATTTTTGAGTAGCAAAATGCGAGGGCTAGGTTTTTTAGGGCATTTGTTTACTAGGTTTTCCAACGAGCTCCCACAACATCTTACAAAGGGAGTACCATCCCCGAGTATATGTACATTGCAATTTTATTTTAACTGTAAACTATATGAAAGAACTGAAGAAAAGAGCTACTGATCAAGCCATTTTTGTTAATCATAATATTTCACCTTCAAACTTAATTGTGCACCTATCAATGTTAAGCCTGGGGGAGGGGTTTTACAATTTATTGAAATTTTTTGGAACGACAAGTGTTGTTTAATTAAAAACAATAAAAAGTGCCTTACATTTACTGCATTTTAGTTCCCATCGCCAGGGGACAGCTAACACTGTCAAATCCCCCCTTGATCGGCCTCTCCCCCCGCAGGCTTAGAATTGATGCTTACATTGCAAAGGAGGAACCGTCTAGCTTTTGAAAACCGACACCGTAAATATAAAGCGAATTTAACTAACTTTACAATCTTCATACATGCTTTTGTTTTCAAGATCGTCAAATTTAGAGGAAAGTATAAAGCGGAAACGACCATATCAAAGTTTGTTCACGTTGTGTATGGTTATGGTTCAAGATAATTTAAGACTGCATGTAAAATACTGCACATGAATAGTAACCTTTACCATGTGCCTACAATACATTAGTACATGTATTCTGTTTGACTAAATAACTGAATGAACAGTGATGGAACTGAGATTGCGGAATATGCATACTTTTACTGCAGTGCACAGGTTGTGCCAGACATCTTCTGAAGACTGTTCATACATATCCGGACCTGG
This sequence comes from Parazoanthus swiftii, assembly GCA_025403585.1. Taxonomy (NCBI): domain Eukaryota; kingdom Metazoa; phylum Cnidaria; class Anthozoa; order Zoantharia; family Parazoanthidae; genus Parazoanthus; species Parazoanthus swiftii. The sequence goes on from JAOBYE010426309.1 coordinate 4,739, forward strand.
CCGCCAGATCTGGATATCGCGTGACAAGCTTTTGACAATCCGACCGTCTGGAGTGACAAGTCCAGCTCGAACACTTCTGGTTCCCACATCGACACCAACAAAATATGACTCAGACATGATGTGCAGAAATTGTAGAACACCTTTACAGCCCTATTGACTGAATACTCCAATGTTATTTCTTACTATCACCCTTCACATTGCACATGTTTCGCATCAAAGTCCGCCATTTTGTTTTCATTCATTTGTGCGAGCGCTGACCGAAATGTTCGACAGGTAACTTCATCCGGGGTCTTTGTCTAAGTGCTCCTTGAACCTTGGAGCTGTTGCTCTTATGTAAACAGGATATTTCTTTTTTCAATTGAGTTACCTCAGCCAAGTTGGAGATCCGTCTTCTTAACGACAAACTGGGGTAGATCCTTTAATTGTCATCTTTCTGGTAAGTTATTTGGCCCGTTCTTGATCAGACCGTGACCACATGATTCGACTGGACCAGGAGGCAGGATGACTTCCGGTGACTGGCACTTTTTGGGGGTTCATTTTTCGAGATCAGCTAGATCTACGACGGTCGTGTGATTTTAGGGTAAACTTGATAATTAAGTTTAGTTTATACTGGATATAATTTTATAATTACACGAGTCAAGCGTACGTTGTTTTTAGAAGTATGTGCACTAGATCACCAGTTTTTCGCTTTCCACTATCCAGCGATAAAATCACAAACAAAATATTTATGTTTTGGAAATATCTTACTTCCAAAAAACATTGTGGATTGTTGTGAATAAAAAAGATACCTACAAATTATTTGTGTGAGCAGCTCAATGCAAAATACAATGTACCACGGTTATACTAAACTCTAATTTACTCAAGAAAGGTCACATATATTTAATTTATGTGACCTTTGCATACAACTGAGAGGAGCTTTTGGTATCTTAGCTAGTATCCTTTTGTGACTTGAACTTGCGCGTGTGTTACTGTGTACAGGTGTGTACGATCACATCATATAAAGTTTAACATTTTCATGATTCCTCTTTGTCGTGTTTATGATTTATAATATATGCAATCATGTATTTTCACAAAGCAAATTACTTCAATTGATTTAGGTGTTTCTACATACAGTTAAGAATGCTGTTGAGCTGTTCATTTTGAATAATTTATAGTAATGTTTTTGAATTATGCACAAGTTGCACTCAAATTCAATGAAGGTAACAGAACTTTAGGCTGCCAAAGATTCAGTAACCTCATCAATGTTCAATTATTTAAAAAATAAATTAATATTAATATTATAAGTTATGTAGTACATATTTCTACCACCTTTGAAATGACTAATGTGTACAAAATATTAAAAAATGGTACTTTAAAATCATACAGAACTAAAATGCAAAAAAGAATATCTTAGAATTTTCAATTTTTCTAATTTTACAGATCATTTTTGTAAGGGTGAACTTTACCCATTTAGGGATCAAGCATACAGTGTATGACAAAATTATTACCACTTACATGTAATACATGATAACATGGTGTAATCATGAGTGACACTTCTATTACTCTTTTTTCTTACCTCAGCCTGTAAAATACAAAGAACTGGACTGTGAACCCGAGGTTCCCAGAGAGACATGTCATCATAAGTCCCATACATGTCCAACAGACTCGACTAAGATGCAAAACCAAGAAGCATACAAACATGCCAGCAATGGTTACGCTGACTCTGTCGACTCCCATTCCTCTCTTGTAAGACCCCCAGATGGTTTCAGATGGAAACGAAAAGCTATCCGTGCAAGAATCCTTACTGGAGTTTTAACTGTAGCAATTACAGTCTTACTTATTTTATTTATTCTAACATATGAACTCAAGCTTCACTGCACTGCACTGACAAGCAACTCTCCAAGGACTGACCATCAAGTCGTAAAGTTCCTCCATGTTTCTGATCTTCATCTTGATCCTTATTTTGATCCAAATGTTAGATCTAAAACATATTATTGCCGCAGGGGAAACACTGCAAATGCTACATTCTCTGCACCATATGGCCGTGTTGGCTGTGACTCACCCCAGCTGCTACTTGAGAATAGTTTAGAAGCACTTAAAAATGAGAGCAAAAAACAAGCTGCTGAGTTCATGTTGTTTACAGGTATGTAAAAATTATCAAAATCAATTTTTATGATAAAAAATACCATTTTTTTGGAAAAAAAATATTTTTTCTAAACACAGTAAATTTATGTGCTGTAAAGACCATCTGTGTCATTCAATTTTACTTCAATCATGATAAGTTTGATTCATTTGGTATAGATCTAATCATTTACTTACAAATTTAACAATTATATTAAATATGGTTTCTTCTAAATGAATTTTTAGTATGCACAAAGAACCCTCATTCAGCTGGATTTTATTAAATTAGTTGTTATAATTATTATAATAAAATTGTTTTGGCCAGACCAGCATATTTTTCATTTTTCTAAGACACCAAACTTAGATTTTCAAAAATTGAAAAGAAAAAAATCCAAAATCCATCCAAAATTGGAATTAAAGAAAGGTCAGAGTGGATTTAAAAAAGTGTAGTACAGGTATATACATCATTCAGCACTTTCTGTGATCAGTACCACTTTTAAAAATAATCTTCTGCTGCATGACTGTACATGTGAATTATACATAATTATACTGTATTATATTATATTATATAAAGGTTTGATTTTTAATTAAAACAATAAAGGGATTTAATTATGGATATTGACAGTTAGTAATGGTTTTTCTACTGCAGGTCAAGTTTTGTAATGTATGGCATGTTCTTGACAATTAATTACCCCCTCCCCTCACCCCCATCTTTGATTTTGGCCTTTGGTAAATGTTCATAAAACAGGAAACTCAATTTGTCTGGCCTTAAGAACCATTTTAAGAATTGATGTTTGCACTAACAGTTGAGGTCCTTGTGCCTCGAAATTGTGGGTTTGTTATAAACTACATGCAGATGTTATTATTTTAATTGGTTCTCTTTCAATATCATGCACAGGTGACCTATCATGTCACAAGCTTGATCAAGCCTGGTTTTCAAGCGGCTCTACTTCTCAGCGGGTTTTTGACATCATTTCCCAAGGGAGTAAACTCATGTCAGAAAGCTTTCCTGACATTCCAGTCTTCCCAATTATTGGCAACAATGACCTTCCTGGACACTATGTGCTGCCAAATGCCACCAATAATTGGTATGAGCGTCTGCTAAAGCTGTGGTCATCTATGATAACTTGCTCAAACTGTTCGAGGAGTGTTCCACGACCAACTACCTTGGCAATACTGGAAAAGAGCTTCATAGAAGGAGGATATTACAATGCCAGCATCGCAAGTACGTTCATGTGACAGATATACTCATGTGTATATTAAGTCAAACTCTTAAGACATGACAACTAATAGAAATCCACCTCAACATATACTTACCATAATGCAGTAGTCACTCAATGTAGCACACCACATCTTTTTACGAAATGCAAACTTTTATTATTATCGAAAGGTTTTTAAAGTTGTACATGTACATTCTACGAATAATCAAACCTTCTATAAATTTTTGATAACCAGAAAGAGCACAAATAAAAAACATCTTGGGAACTTGTAAGTAAAAGTTCTGTAGAAAAGACCAGACCATTATTTTATTTTGTATATACTGTACTGCAGTAATATAATAAACTACACAATTTCATTGAATACATGTACCTCTGACAACATTGACCATTGAGCACTCAGATGAACTTTGGAAGAAGTTCCCTTTTTGAATAGTATATTAAAAATAATATTAATAACACAAGTTAGAAAAAAACATATACTAACAAAAGTTGGAAAAATTAACTCATTAAAAAAATATTGACTGATTATAATAAGAATTATTTAAAATAACTTTTCAGTAAACAAAAATCAACTGCAACAGATATTAGGTAACTTTTTAGGCTTATACACAATACAATATATCATTTTCTAGGTGGCACGATGACCCTTCTTGTGCTGAACACAATGTACTTCAATGTATACAGCAGCATAAACACAACATTTATTCAGAACAAAGCCGAGACCCACATGCAGTGGATTGAAGATCAGCTCAAAATAGCGAGGCAGGCTGGGAAAAAGGTTATCCTGGCAAGCCACATACCTCCAGGGTAAGATAACTATTTTATTTTTCTTTGTCTCCTTTATTGTACAAGTTCACAAGGGGTTAAGTTTGTGACTGTGAGCTGGCTTAGTTATAAACAGGAATTACATGTACTTACAAGTATTTAGCAGTATAAACAAAAATTGCCTTACTACAGAGCTTCGGAATAAGTTTCCTAAGAATATTTTTGAAAAGTAGCTTCAAATTCAACTTTTGAATTTGCTGCAAATCACAAATGAATAAAATTATCGTACCGGTATGTTGATGTACTTGTAAGACATGTACATGTAAAATCATGAAAATGCCCTCCTTTCATTATTTTCATAGTTAAAATGCTTATACTGTATGTTTTTCCTCTTTAATTTTTCTCTTTTCATTTATTTTTTCCCATACATGTAAACAAACCAGACTACTGTACTGTACATGATTATTTAGTACTTAGTACTGACAGTAGTTTATGGTTTTCTTCATGTTGTAACAGCATTGATCCATACAGTAAAAATTCATTTTGGCTGAAGAAGTACACCGAGATTTATGTGAAACTGGTCCAAGACACATACAGGGACATTGTGGCAGGTACTACTTGTAATTACAAAATTTAATGTATTTAATCAGTAGACAAATATTTAAAATCAAGAGGAAATGAAAGGATAAAGCTGCTACATGTACATGAAGCTTATAAAGAGAGTTAACTGTAATAATGTTAGTTGCAGATGGTAACTTGCAGTATATTACAATAATATATTGGATCAGACTTTACTTTATGAATCAGTTGCATGAGTACATGTAACTGTATGCAGTATTCAATTTAAAAAAATGACTTTGAATGAAGTACAGTCGTGATGTTATTGTTAACCTGAGTCATATTATTTATTTCAAACGGGATCTGTTCTGTGTTACTGTTTCACTTTAAATTACAATGTATTTTCAGTTGTCAAAACCTATTTACTATAAAAACAATATTTGCATTAATTTTCTTTTCCTAATTCAGGTCAGCTGTATGCACACATACATAAGGATGATTTCCATCTACAGACCTCATCAGAGGACAAACAAAACACTACATTTGTACTTCTAGCACCCTCCATCTCGCCAGTGTATAAAAACAACCCAGCCTTCAGAGTTGTCTCCCTTGATCCTGAGCATCAGGCAATGGTAGATTATGAACAGTATTACATGGATTTAGTGCTTGCCACAGGTAAGTAAATATATTTCCTAACAACTACATGTAATATTGAGCACCACTAAATGGCAGGGGTGGATCAGGAAGGCGGGGTTGAGTGCAGGCACATAGGCAGGGGATGCATATGCATCCCCCCCTCAACCCCAAAAGGTCCATATGTGGAGGTGTAGTTAGATGTTGAAGAAGCCCGTATAGGTTTATGTAATAGTTGGTGTTACCGCAAATTGAAACAACTTAAAAAAAGTGTATTTGTCCCGTAAATTTGGCTTTTAAGAGTCCAAGTTTACGAAATTTGCACCCACCGCCCAATAAAAATCCTGCATATGGGCCTGGTTGAATGGGGGCATGCACCCCCCCCCCTCTTCTTTCTGTCACTGATTTTTCTCTCCATTCTCTCAGTAATTTTTTAGAAACTAAAGACTGAAAACACATGTTTTGAATCAGCTGCAGTTCATTCCGGGCCCCTTTTTTCTAGAATATTCGAGTTATTTTTCTTGTGCTTGTTCTCCATCTATTTAGATATTTCAAGGTAACATTCAAGTTTTGTCACCCACTCTTTCTGGATCTACTACTAAATGATAGTTTAACAAGGGCCGCAGAGTATCTTATAAAGTTGAGGGGTTGATTGAAAAAGTTGAAGAAATGTTCAAGCCTTCCATGGGAAATTTGTGAGACCTTATTTTTTGAAACTGATAAAAAAAACTGATAACAAGGAATTTATTTTGTTAACAACATGATTTTTTGAGGTCATTGGATTTTAGGTTGCCAGGACTCAAGTCAAAATGTAATCTGCTAAACAGTGTGTATTTGTCTTCCTCCCTAGAGTTTGGTAATCCAACCTGGACACTTGACTACAAATTTAACGACAAGTACCCATCCAGTAATCCTATCATTGATGGAAAACGAATTGACGAGCTTAATCAGAAACTCATCAAACAAACTACGGACACATACTGGAAAGAATATATATTTTCTAGAGCAGTTCTGTACCAGCCGTCACCATACGACAGATTTGAACTCTACTGTGCCATGAGATATGTTTTTCAAGATGACTTCCAAAAGTGCCTTGCGAAGTACAAAGTTACAGGTGGTTGATCTACAGTATCTAGAGTATTTTAAATGCTCATAAGCCAGCCAGATTTACAATTCGGTTTGCTATATTTTAACCCTTGGACAGCCGAGCTGCTTCTAATAACTAATCAAATCTTGGGGTCAACAATAAATTTAATCCATGGCAAGTAAATCATGACTGTGTCAGGAAGGAGGTCTTTACTGTACCATGATCTTAAAGGGACCGTACGGTTACCTTGAAAGTGGGTATGTGTCTGTGTGTGCGTGTGTGTGTGTGGGGGGGGGGGTCTGATTCAGTGACTACATGTACAAGTATTGGCTCAAAATGGGTAGGGGGGTTAACTATATAATTTGGACATAAATAAGATGAAGATAATGGGTAAGGTTACAGCCATTAGCTATTTGTAGTATATTTGAAACTAATTGGATAGTTACTGTACATGTATTTACGTGATTTTAAAATGTCTTCCATGAGTTCAGTGCTCATAAAATTAAAGCACTTGAAATCTAGAGTGGCATTTGTTTGAATAAAGTGCCAAAGCAAAAAATAGAAGCGTTACGAACGTTTGTCACAAACAAACAGCCAAAAAGGACTCGCCAATGGCATTTTTGGATCGGTATGAAAATGTGACTTTGAAAAGGAGCAATTAATTTTACTCGGTGATTTTAATTCGGATTATGGCAAACAGCGCCTTGAAAACCGTACACGGAAATTGCAATTTTTATCGTCGATGTATCGGTTAGAACATATCACTATACAGCCGACCAGAATCACAAAAACCTCCTCCTCTCGTTTGAAGATGTTTGTCACTTCCCCAGCGCAACTCGGTGAAATAAGAGTGCGTTCGTTTAGGACTATTCCTGAATAGATTTACATGGATATGGATTACCTGAAAAAGATTGATCACTGTCGTGGTTATAAACAATCTCGGACAGCTTGTTTCGCGGTTGAAAGAAGTATTCCAAACGATGGAAAAAGTACGCAGCAAAAGGTTAGCACTAGTAATTCCATTATGGAATAGACAATATTCATAAATGGCGGCCATTTCAATATTCTTTTGTCTCTATTTAAACAAGCCTCGCTAGAAACAAAAGAATATTATTAAAACAGCCGCCACTTATGAATGGGGTCTATAGTCCCAAACGAACGCACCCCAAGACTGCCTTTGCAAAGGATCATGAGAGTTGACTGTGCACAATAAACATTCAAAGAAACAAATAGTTAACTAGCAAGGCGGAAAATGGCTTGGAGATTTCAGCATATACAAAGTGCGTGAAACCAAAAATAGTAGATCTCAGATCTACTAATTCTAGTAATTCTGGTGATCATTTTTTTCTGGAAGGACGACGCTTAGGACACTTTCATATATACGTGTACTGACAAATGAAAATATATTACAGTACTTAAATCTTGGAATTTACATGTAGATCTAAGTAATTCATATTCACAAAGCCTTTATAAGTAGCGGGAACAAGTAAAACAAGTCTATATAACTATGTAGTCTCTTAGCCATTACCATGGTTTACGTTTGTGGCTAGACTTGTAGCGCTTAGTATATCCATGTTGGCCAATGTATATATCGGATAACACCGTATTCCTTAGCTATTCAGAATAGTAATGTACAGAGTTGTGGTGTTCTCTTGTAAGACACAAATAGTTTGTTTAAAACTAAACTGTGAGACAGTCCCACTAAATAAAACATTCTATTGTTCTATAATGGACGGTAGTTTTTTATAAAAACACAATCATGTATTTGCGTGTACATTACTTTTTAACTTAAAATAAAAAATTAACAACAAGATTACCAAAACTTTTTCAATATGAAATGAAAGGAGGTACGGTATAGTCCTGTGTCCAGAACTTTGTTCTAAAGTTGGTTAGCGCTAACCCAGGGTTACACTTTTTCTAAAGTTAAAACCCACGATGTCAGTTGAATTTGCTTCCTTATAAGCGGATTTGGGGTTGTCATTTAATTCTACGTAACTGGGGTTTCTGGATCGAGAGTGTTTCAGTAGTGCTTAATATGCGCCGAATTTCGTGTTCCCAGAAAAAGAAATTACATTTAAAGTTTCGTCAAACCCTGGATTAGTTTGAAGTTTGGGAATTTCAGTTTGTAAGAAACTAAGTTATGACAACTATCAGACTTTTGACTCGGAGGAAAACCCTACTCCTGGGCGAAAAATACCATTTGGCCGAACAAAAAAAATATGTTTCCTCAAAAAAACTAGGATCAGTCGGTTGGACTTATTATTTTTTTATATATAAACCTCCTTAAAATAATTAAGTATGACCAGGGCCTTAGGGATAACGAATTTTGCCCATGAATTTAATAACGGTAGCTAAAATCTTCCCAAGGTTTGCCCCAGAACTTTAAACCAGGAGTCCCGAATGAGCTTGCACGCGCGCATAATCGTAGTTACTGACATGACAGCATTTCCGAAAAACGTCGAACCACGTCGCAAACAACCGCAGAGTCTTCATTTTCTAAAAAAGATGGGCCGTGTGCTTGAGATTAAACGAAGTCATCTCGAAAAAATCTGTTTCTAATGCAAATATGTCGCTCTGTACCCAGTACCTAGAAGATGTTTCAAGTCGGGACTGCTGTAAGAAACTAGCAAATGTACAGCGATAAAATTTTGTAGGATCTGCAGTTTTAGGTTCACAAGGGTGACAGGAAACACGCATACTTTTTGTTTGGCCTAAACTAATTCAGATGTAAATTTCTTGTTGGTGATTTCGTCTTAAAACATAAAGCCTACATGCTTTATCGGACCTTGATGGTTTTTGTTTGTCTATGAAACAAATTTTATATTTATGCTGCCACAGGGGTGGATCATCTAGTACCAAGGGGTGGATCATCTAGTACCAAGGGGTGGAT
>JAOBYE010426420.1:0-13990 GCA_025403585.1 Parazoanthus swiftii
CATAATATCCCATGAAGCCTTTGGGAACGCGGGCTCGTTTCACAAACAAATCGTGACACGAAAAAAAAAAAAAAAAAGAACAGAGCCGAAACCTCAACTCGGTGCCTTCGGCCCGAGTAACAAGTCAAATCTACCACGATTACGACTCTAGAGTGAACGGGGAATCCCCAACGCGCGATCCCAAGCTAACCAATCAAATGCCACAATAAAACACAGCACATTTATTATTCAAAACAGCGTTCCTTGTCTCGGAGTTCCGAAGCAATAAGATTGATTTGCGCCCCATCGACATAAATACAGGATATGTCCCTAGGTTTCGTTTTTAAATAACCCAAGATACTGTACATCATCTGTGACACTGAATTTTACGTGGAAATTTCCTTGGAACATATGACTGTCGGAGGTTAAAATTCTTTACCGCATTGCTGGTTTCCGAGCTGAAAAGTCATACTAAACGGCAATTTCATCTTCTTTTCTTTCGGCATGATGAAGATGAAGGTCAATTCGAGAAAACGTAAAGCAGGATTTACACACTCAAGGTTTAGAAGTATGGAAGCGAACCGCCAACCAACAAATCGTAATTCAATAAATTTATTCAGAGTGAACTTTCGCTGTTGCAGTGTATTTTAAAGCCGTATGTATTTTTGTCCGGGGAATACACGCTTTTTAATAAGAACCATAAACTTTCGGATATTGGGCTGCTTTTAACTTTTTAGCGAGGTTAGCCTAAATTGTTCTTACGTTGGTCTTATTTCCTGAGATTTCGAAACAGTTGATTAGTTGAGCGGAACAATAAAAGGCGCTAAGAAATACGTGTTTGTTATTGTCTCGTCCAGCGATATGCGATAAAATCTCGAATATGAAACTGTCAGTACCCTCCCTATATTTGGATGGTAGGTATAACCGTCGTACTTTTTAGGGTATAAAATCGGCGATCTGGTATCTTTTTAGGGTATTTTTGAGCGAAAATCGAACTCGAAAGAAAATCTGGTATTTTTTAGGGGTTATTTGAACTAAAACGGTACGCCGAAGATAAATTCAGGTATTTTTTAGGGTATTCCAGAAGCGAGGGTATTTTTAAGGGTAAAATTTTTTTTTCCACTAGGTATTTTTTAGGGTAGAAATTCGAGCTTCCCGACGGTCATCCCTACCACTTTCACCCTGAAGTACCCCCCCCCCCGGGCTTTCTTACCACTATTTTATATTTCCTGATATTTCGAAACGTTGATTAGTTGCGCGGAACAATAAAAGGCGCTACGAAATACGTTTTTGTTATTGTCTTATCCAGCGATATGCGATAAAATCTTGAATATGAAACTGTCAGTACAGCGTCCGCGAAAGGGGCGAGCTTTCTTACCACTCTTTTATAGCCCGACGACCCATTGAGCAAAGTATACCAAGTCTTTGTATGCATGTAGCATGTTACATGCTTTTTTCATGTAAGAACCAGTTAGTTTGGACGACGCTCATTGTTCTTACTTTTTTGGCGATTTGAGCCTCAAATTGTTCTTATTTCTATATGTGGTTTAAATCGAATATAAACTAAACATAAAGGTATTGCAATATACATGTACAGGGAAACGAATGCTAGGCGGGTGTATTTCCCGCTATCGAGCCTCAGCTTGTTTTTAAAATTTGGCCAATCTGAGCCTCGTTCATATAAAGTTGTTCTTACGTAAGAAAAACTGAGCGTGTCTACTTGACAAAATCCTAACTTTTAAAATCTCAGCCTGGTGATTCATTGTTCTTAGCTTGTTCTTGACTTTTGAGCAAAACTCGGTCTGGGTGTTCTTACAAAGTTTGTTCTTGTAAAAAAAACGTGTATTCTGGAATTGCTCCATTAAACTGGCGTTTCCGACACAAATAAGTTTGCAAAGTAAACCTGTATGTGGGCTTGTAATTCAGTCGGGTTGGCACAATCAATCCAATTTAATAGTGTCTATGGAGAACTTGACATTTCCACGTTTTCCGGAATTATTTTAAAGAAAAAAATCCAATTTAAAGCATAAAATTAAAGTGATTAACCGCGAAATTACATATTTCACACGCGGCTGTATCAGTAGAGGTTTTGCCCAATTTCCGTCCGCAGGAACATACATGGCATTAAGTACATGCCGAAACTTTTGACTGTACAGTTTCAGTTTGAAGGGCCGAGAAAAACATGTTGGGGTAGGTGTAAAAAATGTTTAAATGAAACCCAGTGGGTTTAATATTGATAAAGTGGATTACTATGAAGTCCGATAAGCGGTATCCTCATTTTACTCGCAAATGCACAAAGTTCGGATTTAATTGAACCCTTGATTTCTTTGATACTGAGTACTTTTAACATGCGAAGAAAAAAGAAGTCAGTACAACATTTTCGTCTGTCTGTGTTTACAAGCGCTAAGAGCGTGTGCCCTGATTTAAGCTGTTTCAAGTACCAATTGCTTACACATTTACAGAATTACTTAGTTTGTTTACTTTTGAAGAATCGTGCTTTTTTCCCCCGTTCTTTTTTTGTATATGCGTATGTATGTTTGTAAGTATGTATAAGTATGTGTTTGTATAAGACTTGTATGTTTGTAAGTAGTAAAGTTTAACTTTAATCTCTACTCTTTATTTTAAAACTCTCAAATCGTTACTGTAGTTTTAGAGTTTTAAAGTATGATTCTACACACATTTATACGTTTTTATTAATGTTACCATCGTGAGTTAAACTTTGACAACATACCGCTCTGCATCAACGTCCATCGAGCACTCTGTCTTACCGCCTGCCAGATGTAACAGATGAGCTTAAGCTGATACTAAATGCTTACATATTTACAGAATTACTTAGTTTGTTTACTTTTTTTCCGTTCTTTTTTTGTTACTTCCCTTTGTGTGTACGAGTATGTATGTATTAATGTGCATGTTTGCATGTACGTATGTTTGCATGTACGTATGTTTGCATGTACGCATGTTTGCATGTACGTATGCGTGCATGTACTTTAAAATGGAGCTGACACTGGCGTCAAAAGTGCTCGATACTTTCGTAGAGCGGGATAAAAACATGTAAAGTTAAAATTTAAAATATGATGGCGCAGTAAAGGACTTCAAAACTTTGCTAGTAACTCGAGTTTCACGCTCATCAGTGCGATGGCGATCATGTGCATGTATGTATGTATACATGTTTGTATGTGTGTGTGTGTGTGTATGTATGTATGTTGTATGTATGTATGTGTGTGTGTATGTATGTTTGTATGTATGTATGTATGTATGTACGTATGTATGTATACATGTATGTGTGTGTGTATGTATGTATGTATGTATGTATGTATGTATGTATGTATGTATGTATGTATGTATGTATGTTTGTACGTATATATGAATGTATGTGTGTGTTATTATTTTATAAGGTGTTCATCTCTGTGGCAAACTCCCTGTCGTAAATAATTAAACAAAAAAGAATGACTTATGTCTGGTTCTTTGGCTGAAGGAAAGTGACGCATTTGTGATAACGTACAATGTTTATCCTGAAAAAGGACGTTCTTGTGAAAGTTAGGGACTGCGCGTATATTGGGGAATAATATAATAAGGTGAGAAAACGAATTTTACAGCAGTTTCTAGACCGCTGTTCTTGTCCAGTTTTGACGTCAGTTATGAGAGTGAAGGAAACAGTCGAGCATATAAACAATGTATTGAAATAGTTCTCTCTTGAACAGGAAGCGATCCACTTTAAAGCTCCTCCTAAGCTGCACGCAACCTCTTGTGTTAGAGGTCACGACAGCTACAGTGTAGCGTTTTGTTATGTACTTGCGGTTGATGAAGCTATAATTAATACAGGTTAGAACTCTGCACGAGACGGAACTAGCAGACTAAGAAGGTCGAGGCTATAAATTTAAGAACCAACTGTAACCTCAGGTCAAAGGGACGCTCATTTCCTTGTATTACGAGGTGAAAAAGAGCACACCATCTTTCATTTACACGCTTTTTGTTATGAGAACAACTTTATAAGAATAACGAGGCTCGGATTGGCCAAACTTTAAGAACAATTTAAGAACAAGCTGAGGCTCGGGCTCGAGAGCCTTTTTTTTAAAACTTTACTGAGCCTCGATCTTTAACTTAACAAAACAGAATGAATAAGAGAAACGGTTTAAATCCTGTCTTCACCCCAAATTGTACGTTGTCCATGTATACTTGCCCTGAAGCTAGTTCCTTACAATCGTTCAATGTACAGTAATTACTAAAAATCGTCACGGGAAAATGACTCAGCGAATACACCCGCCAAGCAATTCGTTTTCCTTTACATGTATTGTAATACGTTAAGTTTCGTTTTTATTCGATTTAAACCAAATATAGTAATAAAAACAATTTAGGAACAATTTCAGGCTTAATTTAAGAACAATGAGCCTCGGCCAAATTTACTGGTTCTTATAATAAAGCGTGTTACAGAACAATCCAATTCACTTCAATTAAGGCATTTGGCTATACATCAAGATACATTTATAAAAAGAATTAAGGTCGGCCGGTTAGTGTTGAGAACAGCCTTTTTCAAGTACAGCGTACACAGATTATCTAATTTTTTTCCTCTAAAAAAACATTAAGAATACTTTTGAGAACATTCCAGGCTGCAATGTTCTCAAAGCATTTAGAAGTTGGCCTCGGCCCAAGAATTAGACGGCGTTCCTACAAAATTCTGAAAGGTATAGTTGACTCGGCCGACATTTTGTTTTTCACCGATGTAGGTCGAAGTATATCAAATCCGAGTGCAGGCTGGCGGTTTTCCAGTTCAGTTGGGTTTTCAGTGAGAGGGGAAATGACCTGTGTACCAGCTGCAACTCTTGCCCCCGGCAGGCACGTATTGTTGGGAGAGGTTGCATAGAGACAACATTCTGATGACCTTTGGGGTAATTGATTCAAAACTTATCGTTTAGAAACAAATTTAGCGTTAAGGGTTTTGACTAACTGCCAGAGAAGTATAGCGTAGTAACATACTAGTCAATGACGAAAATTCTGGTAGGAAACTAATACTCTTGACTCTACCACTAGCTAGATATATCTGCCGTATCATATGGCATGCTGACGCCACTGGAAAAACGCGAAAATATCGTATTCATCACAGTGTAAAATGCACTATCCAACTGCAGACTTTTTTCTATTTTCTTCATTTCGCTATCCGGTGTCTGTTTTCTTGTGGACCCTGTTTTGCATGGCATCTGAAATTCTGCCTGTGATAAGAATCAAAAATGCTTGGCCACACCACCGCTATTTCCTCACCCGACGTCACAACAAACCACAAGCCTGAACTCCCTTTTCTATAAACGTAAATATCTGGACATGAAAAATCTAAACTTCACAAAGCTACATTGTAATTCATTGCAGTGAGTGGTATCAAATCAGAGTTCATAATAGTAAAACCGCCTTTTCGCCCTTCATACGCTTTGGCATAGTCTGCATTTTTAACAAGAATTTCTTTATCGTTCTCGTTTTCTTTTAGTTAGCTTGATTCCAAGAATATTTTAAAATCTTTTGAAGGCGAACCAATGAAATTTCCTCATGTGCATGTGACTGAAGATTTGGCGAGTCTTTCTGAATACTGGATCAATAAATTTTACTGCATAAACGGGGATGGTTTATACATTAATATAACTGTATTTAGTTTTTCTTAAGGATACCGGTATGTAGTAATACATCTAAAATACTAAATGTAGGAAACGGCTAAGCCAAAAGAATATCAAATGTGTAAAATCTCACTACAAAACTACAACAGTTTACTGGTATCTTTAAAAACTATATATCTTTTGGCTGAGCATGAACAAACGAGCGACTCAGATTTTGATTTTTGTAACTTAGTTAACATGTACTTGCTCTGTGAAATATATAGTCTACCCGGCCAGTGACTGTTTTCAGGTGCTGGCGACAAAAAAAAGGTTCGCGTATTTAAATTTTCCGTCGACTTAACTGACCCCAAAAACATACGATATCAAACCAGCTGAAATATAAATAGTCCCTTCAAGGCATTATTTCCTCCCAAGCAAAATAATAATAATAATAATAATAATAATAATAATAATAATGAAAATTATATTACGAATAATGACAGTGATGATAACGATAATAATAGTAATTATAATCATACTTTAATACAGTTTCTAGTTTCTTCAGAAAGTTGCTCTTCAACTGTTAGCTGAAAAAGTGTTAAACATCTTTAAAAGACAAATCCCCGTTACTGACGTTAAGTAATTGACCCGCAATCCATCAGTATTCCATAAGAGCTAACCCTAATCTCATTTCAAAATTCGTAATCGTGGATTAATTTTTATCTACTTCGAAAAACTTGGCAACTATAAATACCGTTTCGCGAAAGAAAAAAACAACAACAGCTGGAACACTTATGCTCGGAAAAAGTGGAACCAAGCTGTACTGTAAAACGAATAATTTCCTTCCTGGTGTAAATCTGTTCCGTTCTCTTCAGGATCAACTACAGCTATATTGGATTATAGGTGCATGCGATATGTTCTCGGAATGAAAATGATAAAACTGGGAATCGTACCCTGATCTGCGAGGCCGCTTGCTTTGTCTGAATGCTCACACTCGCGTTTTGAGAAAGTTAAGACTGCGAGCAGTCCCCTTCAGTTCCTCAGAATCAGTCGAGGAAACACAAAATTCGAGCGGCGAAGCAGCGAGCGAGTCGGTGAGAAACCGCTAGCCGCGAAGATTGCTCGACTGATTTTGAGGAACAGAAAGTGACTGCTCGCAGTCTATGAAAAAGTAAAAGGTCTTCGGACTCTTTACCGGAGCTGTTTGTGCGGGACCGTTTCAATCTTTCAGACAGACTGGTTGTATAGCAAGTGCAACATTTCTTGCTATCGTATAAACGGGCCTTTTGAGGTCTCAACACATCGGGTGACCAAGGAGTTCGTTCCTCGTATCGTTCTATAACATGCATGAATACATTTACTCTATTTTTTAAAGAACGCTGTGGCTAAAAATACCTGAAGATTGAGAACATGTAACTAATGAACGTGTTTGTGAGTATACTTCAAGCTGAGACCAATAAAGGAATGCATACTTCCATATATAAATATAGTTTGCAAATGGAATGAGACCATCGAGAATCTCTACTAATATCGTGGGGGCAGTGCGATTTCAGTTTGGGCTTTGGTAACGAGCAATAGCAATGCATTTTGGTACACATATTTAAACTGAGTTAGTCGTTGGGAACAGCCTTCGGATATATTATTTGTACAAACGCGATTCCTGACTAAAACATCAAGAATATTCTTATGAACATTTGAGGATGAAAACCTGAAACTTGTCGAGAACATTCAGCATCAGTCCAAAACATTATCTTATAAAATAAAAAGAGAGTACAACCTAAAAATTGATTCTCGCCCTGTTTTGGATAATATATTATGTTCTTTCAACCCCTACTGCAACCCGACCTGAATGACGTATCTTGACAGCGAACCAAAAAATAATATAATAATAATATAATAATAATATATAAAAACAACAACTATTTAAGTCTCTAAATCGTCTAGTCAAAGCACAAGTGTCTGTCTATTAATCTGGGAGACTGTGTCAGTCCACAACACCAGCATTAGCCTACTCCTATCGACAAGTGTGTGGGTTCTTTTAAGCCCCCGATAGAACGTGGGAGACTAGACCAACGGCTTAACGTCCCTGTCCACGGACGGTGTGGAAGATCGCCCAAAGTTTAATCCTCGACCAGGCCGGGGATTGAACCTGGGACCTCCTGGCTGGCAGTCAGAGATCTTACTAACTGCGCTACCTCGCTCACACAAATCTAGCCCATTCTTGTCTCTTTGGTGACTGTACAAATGGCGGTAGAGCCTAGAGCATTTTCAAAATAACTCACTAACGTTGTACATCATATACTCTCCACTTCGTTTCTTATTTTTTTCTCAAGTCGTCCTTTGTAAGAGTGTGGTTAAACGTTGCCGTTGAAGCAGCAGATGAAGCCAAACGTCTTACCAACTTGTAAAACTGACCGACCCAAAAGTTACCAACAATGTATGTATGACAGAAGTAGTCAAGCTTTCCGCCTTTTGTGGTTCCATCCTCACCTATCCTTCTTGTCATACCTTTTTGATTACTTTCAGTGAAATCATGAACGGACAATGAGAAAGAGCTTGGGGTCAGAAACAAGTGAAAACTGACGGCGAACCTCTGCGAACTTTGAAGAACCCAATGTAAAAGGGGGCATCGTTTCCTGTGTTTTTCATGTATCGCTCCAGCGAAGTGTTTGACACAGTGTTCAACTGAGCGATCATGCAAAAGAACCTTGTGTTCTTGGCATTTATTATTTACCAGAAAACTCTTCAAAACTCAGCACTTTGGAATGCGGACTATTCGACCCATGACAAACTCGGAACGGATTAACTTTTAATGGGGTTTTCGCAAGTTTGTAAACACATTCACGCTTGACTCGACAAACAGACATCAGATGAATTGATCTTTTGCAAACATTCTTGCCAGTTCATTGATTAGTTTCATTAGAACAAAAACCGATTGTTCCTTGTGTGTTTTACGTAACGAACGAAATAAGACTGATTTTGACACGAGTCACCATATTGTTAATTAGCAAATTTGAGTGAATTTATATCGGTCAAACATATTCTCATGAGTTCTCATCTTGTACCGAAAACACCGATTAGTTGAAAGGTAAGCAAAACATTTAGTTGAGATTTAATTGAAGAAATTATGTTTAGACTTGGAGATGTTATTACGATTAGTTTTAGTATTGTTTTGGCATCAAAGGAAAATTAGTGGGCGGAGAAAATCGCGCATCATAATCTTCATTATCTTGTCTCCGTGCAACCCGTTGTTGTCAAATTGTCATCTCTCAAGATTTTTCATAACTTCCCTCGGGGTCACGGTAAAAATCACAAGCGTATCGTTTTGATCAAGTCGTCTTTTGCCATAAAAAAATTTTTGCGTCCACATTTTTAGACGAGTTTTCATTTCAACTGAGGAAAATAAACCGAATGCAAATTATTCAACCAAATTCTTGAAAATTTTTTGCTCCATCACTTAGCGCCTGAGATTAGAACGGATAGGTTAGCGTAATGGAACAAGTACTCGTCAAATAATCTTGCTCACCAAAGCGGGAGTCTGTTGAACCGGCTAACAACTAATTAATATTTCATTGTGAGCTGAAGAATCAAAGAAACAGATATTCGGCTCCGACCATTGACTGATTACTTCGTCGGAAAAAAACAGAAAGGGAAGAGCTGTTGTGGGGTTTCCTCTGTTTCAGAAAAACAATTAGGATTGTCACCCGACTGTCATCAAGACGATTACTTGTAGAATTTCACGAGGTGAACTCCAATCAAAACTTGGTTTGGATAACCACTCTGAAGTTGATTGGATAATTTGGGTTAATAATAAACCAGCTTTAATTGATACTTGTTGTTAAATGGGGCGTTTCTTACGTCAGATATTTGCCCCACGTGACAGATGACAGACCCACAGAGCAAGACGATGCAACAGAGAGAACAGTGAAGTTTTATAGAGCTTTGCCATGAAAATGGCCACAGGCCTCGAGGTTTGCGATGATGAAAGTGACATCGTTAGCGAACGAAGCGATGAGGAAAGAGACCCCAACATGGTTGAGGAAAGATTTCGCGTGGATCGTCGCAAATTGGAACAAATGCTACAAGGTCTGTGATTAGGACAGTTTTGTTTTGGCCCAGTGCTCGAACATCGACTACTGGAATTTACTTTTCCAATACTGAACAGTTCTTGAGAGACTTACAACCAAATATTCTTACTGTGATGAATTTTTTTGTAGCTGGCCTAGACGGGACGGGAGAGTCAGGAGAGGAATTCTTTCGGAAGGTCAGTGGTTACAATTCATCGCATAATGTATTTATTAGTGAACCGAAGCAGGTTCCCTCTTCGGTAACTTCGCATCTGAATTGCTTTCTTTTTCTTCCTGAATACGAAGATCATGGAGGAAACGGATACCATAATTACATGGCCATCAAAGCTGAAGATTGGGGCAAAGTCTAAGAAAGGTGAGTCAAACATATATTATATTATATAGGCCCCGTCCGATTGATCGCGTTCACTTGAGCAATGCTGTGAAAATATAGCTGCTCGTTACAGAAAGTTTTTAGTACTTCAACCTTTCCAACAAACGCATAACTCTTCAACTTAGGATAAAATGCACATCAGAGTATAAAAACGCAAAAGCTCTTCGTATAACGACCAGAGTGTGTGCATGGGGAAACTTCCAACTTACGCATATCTCTATACTAAGCTTTGCTTTCAAATTCACTGTACTCGGGCCGCACAAGCCCAAACTATTCTTTTTTAGGCAAGCGCGCGCGTCGGTAAATTTCACGCCAGCCAAACATGCAACGTCTTTGTGTTGCTAAAATAATTTACCTTTGTCACTAATTTTCTTTTGTTCCAGCATTTATTTCGAGATATAAGTTAAAAGAGTCAAAGAATGGCTATTATTTAGCTGTCGCGTAAGGCTCACTGACCCTTGTCGTTTGTTTCGTGCCACTCGTTCTGAATGTACGATGACCTTCTGTTGGAAATGGCGAGGGTGGAAGTGCGAGCAAAGCTCGAATGTATCTTAAAATCACGACATGGTGTTGTAGTTTGTAAATAACCTGCAAAGACCTGTAGTTTCGTTGCCCGGATCATGTAATTTTAAATCTCAAGTGCCCCAGAAATCGAACATGGACCTTGAACTCGTAAATTGAATCTTGTCCAGCATTGTTTTATTGTGTCGTCGATTTCAGTGTGTACATGTCGAACGCGGTGTCACGGCCGCTTTCTCAATTCTTTTTTGATTCTGCCAGCGGAGTATTTCAAACATATCTGTGAGTCAACTGAAGCGTTGCAGAAAGCACACTTCCCACTGCGAGAAACTTCAAGCTTGGAGAAACAAACTTTAGATGTGTTTACGAATTTCGAGTTGTTGACGAGACAAATTTGCAAGGGTACTCGTCTAAACGAATCGATTTCAATAGCCTGATTCGATGTCAATTTCTTTTTCAATCTTAGTCACGATTAAAGTTATAAAACCGAAGGAAGCAAACGACTGGGAAAATATTATATCAATGGGTGTAGTTCCTGCAAGTTAAGTGTATATAGCTGTATATTATAGCGTGGCAACTCGAGGGATAAACATTACTAAACGAGACCGGAGATTTTCAAGTCACGCGTGAAACTAAAATATTCTCGGATTTTGAGTATCCTGCTTAGATTTTAATCGACGCATAATCTGCAACACTTTATCTTGTTTTTCGTTTAATTACAGCGGTCGGTCTTTTTCACTATAGATTTGTGCGGTTAACCTCCGAATTCATCTTTGCGTGTTTTTTATCGCTCCACGGGAGCCAAAATTTAGTCTTATTGTAGTACGGCAAGACACGATCCACTTTCACCTTTGCTACATTTTTGTTACGCCAGCTTAGTACTTCTTCAGAACTCTGAGCGAGGTTATCTTTGCAATTTTTCGTATTTTCTTTCTACTTCACACCGAGATCGCAGATTTTGGTAGTACTGGTGTATGTCTTCAAAGATGTTGTTCTATATCGGGTTGTATTTTGATTCTAACGAAATTGTATTGTATTTGATATTGCGTCCGAAAATTGGCACGCGTCTGTATCATTTAACTGCAAGTGATGTTATATTGCACCAGGAAATACGTTGAGTTATCAGGTTCAACCCGAGTTGCTCGTTGCCGGTTACAGTCAATTGCACGACAACAGCCTTTCTAAATATTTGTAGTACAGTGTTTAAGGAACATAAAGTTGATAAATAAAATCGTATCGTGTTTTCTTTGTAGAGGATAATTTGATTTTCAGCGCTGTACGCAAGCTTTGACCTAATTTGCGGTCGCTGATAATGAAGTGTCTTTGAGCATGGAAAACGATGTTGTTGTATCTCTTGGCAACTGGCGAACTGCGCCAAACACAAGCAATACCGGTCAGTGTTTCGTAAGCTTAAGACTTTACACAAAGGGATTTCAGTGAAGGAGATTTTCGTGAGGAATTGAGGATTAACAATTCTTTTCTTTAAATAATTATTTGAAATTCAATGAACAGGAAGTATACAAACCACTTATGTGGTAATTCCTGTTTTAACTAGGCTAGTATGTCTGTTATTGTTGTAGGACATTGTCCACAGTTTGCTCAAACGGAGCCTTAACGATCTTTCAGTCAATTCAGTTTTGCATTAACGCACGAAAATTTCAGTGAAGGAAGTCGCACGATGCTACGTTAAAAACTTCTATTATCATAACAGACACAAGATAAAATTAGCGGTTTTTTCATCAAACTGAAAAGTTTATTAGCAGCGTACGCAGAGTAAACGGTCTATTTTCTACTTTAATTTATACTGTTTTGTGTAATGAAACAATTGGATGATTTTGTCACCCGCTGATATTTTTACATACTCTAAATGGCTACTGCCACAATTTTTTTAGCACATAATAGAAAAAGAAATGCACAAAATAGCAGATACTATTAAATATTCCAATATGTTTTAAAGACATTTTTAGCTTTTTGGCTGTTTTCTATAACGGAAAATCGTTCTAAAACTTACTTAATATACATCCCGATTCTGGAAGGCAAATATTAAATTTTGAGCCCAGTGGATCAAAAGTGTAATACATGTGTCAATAAAAACGATTAAAGACAAACAGACAATATACAGTAATGTCTGTTAACCCAACAGGTAAGTATGATTCATTGAGCAGTTTTAAAGTTCTAAAGAACTCTAAAAAGAACTGGTTGGTTTCTCCAGTTGCTTTTAAAGTGTTTGGAAATGCTAAACAATATTTAATAAACTGTTCATGTTCGAAAATACTTTGGGAAAAACAATTTCTTAATATTCAAGAACATGGTATGACTTTGATCCACATATTAGATAAAATTATTTCTTTTAGTTTTCATTGAGATGGCAATGTTACTTTTAAAAACTAAAACTGGTTTTACTACTAATACTAATATTAATATTATTATTAATATTAATAATAGCAACAATAACTTTATCTGATGTGGGTAATTATAACACTTTACAGTAAGATTGAAAACTAGCACTTGGCTCTCTGGGTACATGTAACTTATACTTAGGACGTACCGGCATTCTGTAAAATGTAAAAAAGTAAAGCACACCTATTTGCCCTTTTTTAAAGACTCATAACTGCGATTCTTAAGCCCAACCTCATTTTTCCAGTTGTTTCATGCATTTTTAAAAATTTTAGAATTTAATTACACAATATTTCCAAAAAATTACAAAATGTAGCAATTTTTCCTGGCTTTTTAATTTCCTTTTATCTGCAAGTGCTATATTTGTTCTGTTGGCTAGAGCTCAATAGTTGTGCTCAATCCCAGTCTTGCCAAGAACTGGGTACTTTTGACAACCTAATCTCCTTTTGGCATGTTGTCCTGCAGGGACAGGAGATTTCAAGGCCCATTTAAATGGATCCAACATTGTTGAACAGTATTATGTTGGATGATTGTTGAGTGAGAAGTTTGAACTGAGCAAACCTGAACCAACGTTGTCCGAAACCATGCAACATCATCCAGCAGGATGCCAAAATGAATCCGACATGTTGCATCCAAAAATACCGGCTGATGTTTGACTAACTTGTTGGATCTGTTTAGTCAAGCCCTTTATTAAAATTTTGAAGTTGTTGACAGAGTACTGTCCTGTGGGTGTCATGTAATATATTTATAAAAAGTTAAAACAGCACAAGACTTTAATAAGAAATATTTTAACTTTGAGTTCCACACTCAACAGACTTTCATCAGATGAAAGTTGAAATGTATTTAAGCTGCTAATTTAAGGTCATTCCTCCCTTATGCAATGCGCAACTCTACTGCGCATCGCGTGAGCAGTGCTTGCGTGCTGCCTGGCCAGAGACAAAAGGGGTTGTTTCCGCCAGATAAAAATGCAATCAAACAATAAATGGCAGCAAGTCACTGTCAAAGGAAGAGAAGAGATCCTGAAAATTTTTTGGAGAGTCGTGAAAACAAAAATG
>JAOBYE010426531.1:0-12484 GCA_025403585.1 Parazoanthus swiftii
TTATTGTTGCAAACCCTCCCCCCCCCCCTCTCTCTCTCTCTACTATCAACACACAAGCTATATCAAGAATAATAACCAATCAGATGAAGCACAATTGCTACTATAGTTGATGCACAAAGACTGGTTAACACGCATTTTGTATTGACCACTTCTAATTAACTGGCGAAAGTATAAACGAGTAAGAAACTGCGTTGTTCTGTTTATTATATAGAAAAAAAGCAATTACACTAGAAAGATATCTTCAGCTAAAACTTACGTTAGCTTAAGGAGATCGTGTTGAGATCCTCTGTTAATGAAATTGTAATTAACGGAAAAGTGTAATCATACATTTATTTTATAATGCAAAACTAGCTTGCAGTGCCTTTCTAAAACTTCGTGTGAGATATTTAATTTTGTATGAAAACTTTCATACCAATGTAACAGCAACATCAAAATTTTGGCAACTCTGTAGCTTACTGGCTCACTTGTCTATTTCGTTGACTGAGACGTCACCGCATAATCAAGTACGTGCTTCCAATGTTTGATAATCTGTTGCTAGCAGTGACTTATTGCGTGTTAAAACTGTGTACAGATCAAGTACTTTGACAGTCCCTTGAAAACATCAACAAAAAGTAGAACTATTTTCTGAAAACAAATGCAATCCATTAAATCAGGTGCAATCAGCTAAAAACACACACACACGTCAAAAACACGTGGCGCACGCACGCAAGCCATGCAGTCTCACTCCCGCTGTTTTAATTCACCCCTACCTCCAAGAATAAATCCGGGATGATTTGCGAAACTTTTTATACATCGTGTAAAAGACTGACCGACAGAAATGTTCAAGCTAAGTTAATCTTCTGTCATACAAGACTGAGGACTAAAAGTTGGAAAGATTTAGGTGGGTTGTTAAAATGCAAAAAGAAAAAGAAAACTCAATGTTTTCGTGATGTACCATTGTACGCTATCATCTTCACTTATCTGGTTTCGCTTTCTTACATAAAAGCGAGTAAATTTGGCCGAGGCTCATTGTTCTTAATTTTTTGGCATTTTGAGCCTCAAATTGCTCTTAAATTGTTCTTATTTCTATATGTGGTTAAATCGAATAAAAACTAAGCCGAAGGTACTGCAATACATGCATGTATTGGAAAACGACTTGCTTGGCGGGCGTGATCAATTCATCCCCGCGGAATTATCATGATCGAGGCTCAGTAAAGTTAAAAAATAGCTATCGAGCCCGAGCCTCGGCTTTTTCTTAAATTGTTCTTACATTTTGGCCAATCTGAGCCTCGTTGTTCTTACATAAAAAAAGATCGTGCACCATACATATGCTGTTTGTGTTTAGAATAAAGAGTCCACGTGGTGCTCATTTGTTGTCTACAACTCTTTGTAGATTTGCTGCACATAAAATCAGAGCCAGAGTAAGGTTTGGTTAATTTCAGTTGGGAAATGATTTGCAATAAAAGCAAAAGCCAGAGTATAAAAACTCAAAACTAGCGAGGAACGTTCTGTCTAGGAGTTGTCAGTGTTTGAAGCAGGTGGTACAGAGGAATAGTTTTAACCACATGCAAATCTTTCATTCGATTGTGGTTTCGGATTCTTGTAGCAGAAGCAGTGAATGGAAATCTGACTCGTTGTTATGAATGAAACTCAAGTGTTCTGTTTACGAAATGTTCAGTAAGGGATATGAAGAACGCGACTAATGGCAGGATGAACACGTCACAAAATGTTCTGTTGAATTGTCTCGGTTGCATATCGGGATATCGATCACTCGGCGCAATGAGTTTACTATAACTGCAGACCCCAAATCTTACATACGATCAGTTCTTCATTCATTCACGTTTTTCATTGTTTACGAGTCCTAAAGTTCGTATTCCAAAACTGTTATTTCTTAGTATTACGAAACAAAAGCTTTTTCACCACTCGGCTTTCTCACTGTAAACTGATGAAAACTTCTTAAAAAATATTTTGGTGCACTGGTCAAAACTAGACTTCTTCGTGTTCTGTCATTTGTGCATTGTGTTTTTTTAAAGCATTTTACATTCATAATAAAACTAGTAAATGATAATAAGTTATCGCAGAACTTTGGTTTTGAATAAATCCCAGTTGAAAGATATTCTTGGAGTTTTCAAAGATCCGATTCGATATCAACAGACTTTTATTCAGTTCCAAGAATACTTAAGAAAAAACAAAAAAGTAATTTAAATTTACCGTCTTTTAAGCGCAAACTTGACACTAGTAAATTGCAGAAATCATTTCCAAGCAGAAATTCTAATCAAGATACTGTTCCACAAACTGACAGAATATAAAAGTTTCAATTTATTGGGTCAGTTCTGTGCTCAGCTTCGTGATAAAATTTTAACCCACCAGACACCTCATAATTTTGTGGTTGTTGTTTTCCAACTGACCTGGAATATTAATTATATGTTTAATGGTAAGACTTTAATTTGCCGGCGGGAAATTCGGTAAACACAAATTTTTCTGCATCGTGGTGATCAGACGTTATATTGGATAACAGAAATGTAGACTACTACTGAATTTGCTCTTTGTTTAATGCCGGTTATCCTTCGTTACATTGAATAAACTTTCAATTGCCTGTCCGAGTTTAAAATTGAATTTCGGTTTGCACAAATATAATTTTTCAGCACTATTTTACCAAAGGAGTTGATCTACCCAAACTAAAATGACAACTGAAAAAGAACAATCTGAAAATTGCTTCTGGCAGTTTGTCAGTAACGAAACACGAACGACGACGAATCTTTATGATACTTGAAAAGTTTATACCAGTTTTGTTGTGCTCATACATTTGACGGGAAAAGTAGTGCCAGACGCTAAGTGAACCTAACTGGTTTAGTCTGAGGAACCTGCATTATTGTGCGTTGGAGTGAGACTTTTTTACTTTGCAAAATAGAACGAAAGCCTGACAGTTCTTTGAGTTTAGTTCAGTGAGACTGGTCAGCGGTTTGAACAGCGTGCTCAATATTCAAAACCGTTCATGACAGAATTCTTGCCCTCGCAATCACTTCAACCATTAACACAGCCAGATAGTTTACCACTGTGTCATGTAGCACTTCTCGTATTTACTTTTGTTTATTAAGCAAAAAAAAGTTTTTTTGTATTCTTCTGTTCAGTTGAACAGAAAACCATCAAATTAGTCGCACTGTTCGTAGTCGTAGAGTAGGTTTTGTAAACCATGAGTCAGATAAAGTAACAACATCAACAAACAAGAAGTACAATTATACTGCGGAAGCAATTCGTGAACCAGGGAAAGGACACAAGGATGGTTGTCTGTAACTTTGAACATATCGTTCATAAGTTCAGCGCATGCCGGGGTAACTACTTTACTTTATGAGCAGTGCAATTAAACAAATGTAATATAGATTTATAAATAAGCTGCCCGCCTCGATTAGCAACTATGCTACACTGCGGACATGCTTCTGTTCAAAATATAATTTCTAATGTACTGAAGCTTGAAGCTTGATATTTGTTTACATCCTGTTATTGGAAAAATAAAAACTTTGCTGGATGAATAATGAGGCCAAACAGTAAAAGGAGCATATCATAAATAGTTAACAGGCCAAGTTTTACAAAATCAAACCGAAGACTTGCAACGGGAGCTGGGAAGTTTTGAACACCAAGGAAATGCTGATCTATTCTAACTGATAAAGTTTCGTAACAAAAGTATCATAGTTGTTACTCATTCGAGTAATTCAGAAAAATGTCACATTATCCCGTTATGTTTCGCTGCCATTTACCGCATATTGCATGAGAGTCTTGAAGCGAAATCTAAATAAGTACAAGGATCTGGCTTGTGCAGGCAGGTGTGAATGCCTCTGCGCCAGCTTTTGTGTTTAGCCCCGTACATGACTGACACATGCATCAGTGGAGTTGGATCACAATAAACCTTAATTTAAGCCAAGCATTTCTGACACATTCGGATACCTTGGAAAAACATTGTCAACTAAAGACATGAACCGATAAGGGCCTTCACAAATATTGTTAAAACGGAAGTAGTTCGTGCTTTTTAAAGTATGTTTTGTTGCTTAAAGCGATAGATAAGTCTAATGATTTATTCTGTTTTTAAAATAGCAGCTATGTGGAAACCAGCCAATTTTGTTAGTTTTAAAACTTCCTTTCATGACTCACCTTCCGTGCAATATTGACCCTCGTACCCAGTTCCCAAGCAGTTACACTCGATCCGTTTTATCTTGTCCACACATCTGGCCTTATGTTGGCATTTATTAGTAGTTGGGTCGAAACACGAATCGTTGCAAGTTTTGCTTGTTCCCTCCATTTTCAGCAGCCTTGCTGTTTTAAAACTTTCAACTCCATCGTTGTATCTTATATTTATGATGCAACCTTCGAACCTGCACAACAGGATCACATTCTTATGAAATAAAAGTACAAACAAACAAATCATATTCAGATAAACTATTCATCAACGGTTTCTTTGCATAGGAATTGGAAAGCGATTGAACATCCCTTCGAGTAGTATTTTTTCTAGCGTTGAATTATAGAAAGGCCCGGAATATATTATTTATAAATAACTGGTTCAAAGTTTAGATCAATTATTCATAACCTTACTTTCACAGCAACATTGACTCGTACATTTAAACTCAAGTAGTGAAAAGACAGAAATATGTGCTTTGGTGCAAGGTTTTTCTGCCATATCCCCTTGACTGCATATCTGTCCTTAAGCCAATTCAAGTGATTTATCTGACAAAGAAAGTCGTGTATTGCTGTCACAGTGATCATGAGCGATGCATATTAAATAACGATTAATATTTTTTTCTCTCCCAATCATTTGTTTGTTCGAATAGCAATTATGAAAGCCAGTTGCTGCAACCCACCCACCTTCCGATGTTAAACCTATTTAGGGGTTTCAAAATTTAGATAACTTTATTCGAAGTGCGTTTGTTATTGAAACAAGCCTAATTTAGCTGCAGCTTGAATAGAGGTACTTGATCTATCACTCTCAACCCCAGACTGAACTTTTAGTACTATTTACCTTGTCTCCGCGTAGTAGTTTTCCCAGTACGCTCCAGGATTTGAAATAGAATTCAGTTCAATATATAAGGGAATACCACCAACGTAAAGATTGCTCCTGGCGTCAAAGTACGGAGCATCAAGGGAATTTGGGTTCATTCTGCAAGTTACCTTTGTTGAAGAATTATCTATCTTTACGATTGTTTCCTCAAAGTTTCGCCTGACTGTCACTTGATGCCAGTTGGAGTCTGCAAACATGCCATGAATAAATTCTTTCTTTAAATAACAGCGTTCATCCCAAAAATAAAGATATATCCTTGCTTGTCCGTCCACGAGTGATAAATCCATAAACTGCTGCTTTCCCAGATCGTCCATATAGAAAAGCATTCCGTTTCTTTTATGTGTTCTAAAATAAAACTCTAGAGTTCCATTAGTTCTCGCATCCCATTTCTCGTAAATTGCGTATGCCGCGTTGCTGTTATAGCCATGAAACCTCAAGCTTTCTGACACACTCACAAAGCTAAGAAAACATATTTCAAGCAGACATAGAACCCACAGCATTCTGAGTCAGTTCCGTTAGGAAATCATGGCATTTTTGAGTTGCTTCTTTTTCGTTTTCTATAAAAAGGTAAAAATGGTTGTTCTACGATGGCCTTTTAGCCAGACGTGCGACAAGCTTTGAAGGGCAAGTTGAAGGTTTTACGTCACCGCAGTAGTGGTTGAACGCTTATCTCTCAGTCACTGGCTATCATTGGTGTTATTACTGATATCATCTCGTGGAATGCCTAATAGCAGATCCAGTTTAAAACTCCGAAAAATTCAGTTAGTTGTCAGTGAAGCACCTTTGGCAATAGAAGCAAGAAGCCATTGTTGAATCGATTTAATAACTCTTAAACGAAAAGGGTCTGTTTCTTTTGGAAATAAATACTATCATAGGCAGAGATCAAAGCGGACTTTTTTCTTTAACAAAAACAGCTATATATTTATAATTTCTAGGATTATCTTGTTTGTACATAAAACCTGAATATCAATACATACTTTGAAATGCCCATGAATGAAACTAATACTGATTGTCTCTGTAAAGACCAACTGATGACTTCAATTTCAGTGTTAAAACTATATCTTGTTAAATTCGTGAAGAAGTTGTAGCTACTGGCGAACTTCTCGTTATTTTTAATATGTAAAACGACACTCCTTTCAATGAGTTAGTGTTCACTGTATGTTTCTTCAAGACTGTAAGCTGGTAAATCAGAGTGAAATTTATATGTTCTGTAAGTCTGTCTGAAGATCGCGAAAGCATGAAGCTCAGAGTTACAGGAAAATCTATGTGTCGTCTTTAATTCTACCTTTATATCTAGCTCTGCTTTCAGGCATTGAGCACTCTTTTTGTCTGGCGCGACTACCTGTGTTTCATTCACACCGAAGGAAGAATGATGTTTCTGAGTAGGAGGTAGAAAGGGCGTGGCAAAGGCGCGTTTGAACTGAGAACGATTTGATATTTCTATATTCGGGTTTTTATCTTTTTCTTCTTTTTTATAGTTTCTAACCTTGGCAGTTAGAATTTTTAACCTTTTTATACCTAACCTTTGTACTGTATTTTATAAAAAAATGTAGTTTTTTAATTCAGGTTTAAAATTGGAAGTAAATATCAGTTATCATTATTATTATTATTGTTGTTATTATTACTACTACTACTATTATTATTACTATTATTATTATTATTATTATTATATTATATTGTTTGTTTTTACCGTTATTATCGTTACTATTATCAGATTATTATTTGTGGTGTTATTATTATTATCATGTGCACTCTATGTTTGATAGAAGATTCGCAAACGTTTTGAAACTTTCATCGCTTCTCTTAGCTTGGTTCCGTCAGAAACTTTTCACTCCTTCCGCCATATGTCCAACTCATGTGGCCCGCCAGCAACACATAGCCTCGTTGTCGTGCAACAATATTGAGTTTTTCCCGTGATTTCCTTTAGGAAAGTGATTTATTACAGTTTTAGAGTTCACTATCTCGATATGTTTGTTTCAAAAGATGATTGTCGTCACCTCCAGATTTTCATTATTCTTTTCCCACTTCACTTCAAGGGTTTTAATTTAAGTGTTCCTATTTTAGGGATTTCTGCGAAACATTTTCCTGTCATCATTGAGGGTTTTTGTCCTTATATGTGTCGATCTTTGTCCGAATCCACTCACCCGAACGGGTTTGTGGGTATATTTAACGCCACCTACGCAAGGGTTTGTGGGTTTGTTGGACGTCACCAAAAACCGAGGTCTCTTCTGCACGTCCTTCGATCGACCCAGCAGGAGTCAAATTCACATCAGTGGAGAAGGAAATGCGTAAAACTTATGGCGAGTAGCCTAGCATTTGCTTGCGGAAGTGTTCATCGGGGAGTTGGTTGCTTTAGTACCGAATCTCGAGGTCGAAAATGTATGTTTATGAGCTTCGCAAGTTTGTTTTTCAGTCACGCAGTACTGTATGCAGTACTAGTGCATAGCATGCGAAAATGAGGACTGGAGTTTGACAGTATGTTTTTCAATAAATGAGGACCTAAAACTGAGTTTCGTCATTTTTCCATAGCAAACCGCGTACCGTAATAAAGGAGTACGTTCTTGAACGGATATTCAGGCGGACTTATATACACATCTATCTTTGTTTGATGATTAATTCCAAATGCAAACAATTTCTGCTGAAAAGAAAGTCCGGGAGTACGTCAAATTAAGTCGAGCTTGTTTGCATTAAAGCATACATTGGTAAATTTGAATAGTCCAGACCAAAAGTTAAGAAAATAGCACTGTGATGTTTAGACTTACTTACATATACAATGTCTAGCTTCATCTTGACTTTAGTTAAACTTTTAAGTTAAAACAGCTTTTTAGGTTCTTAGAAATAGAAAGAGTATCAGATCAGAAATGTTGGAACTACATGCAAGGGTTCTTGTTAAATATAGATCGATATCAATTCACCTAAATCGTTTGTTCATCCGCAAGTCAAGAAAGGGAAACCTAGTCTCGTCCCCAGTCAACAACTTTGGTTTTACGGGAGGCGCGGTCGAACTGGGTGCTAGTTAATTTTTGCTTCGGCGTCCGCCATTTTGAATTAAAAAGCTTAGCGACCAGGCAAACAGAGCGGACCGACAAGGAGGATGACTGGGGACGAGGCTAAGGGAAACCGAGTAAAGTTCGCTACTTTTAGTCAACGGGAATTTTTGGAAATTTGTTTACCGCACCAAACTGAGTATTTTAAATATACATAGTCAACCAACTTGACCTTGACCTTAAATCTAAGCTGACCTCCAAACTAACAATAATGTGAAGGGGTTGTTGTTGTGCAAGAACAATAAATGCACGTAAACAATCTTTGTATCTACGGCCAAGGTTGTGAAAAGTTATTTTTCTGTCGAATAACATGCAAAGACAATGAAGTCACCTAAAATGTTTGTAACGTTTGCAATCTGGGTATCAGAAGAATTAGGCGCGGATCATGAATCGAAATTCAAACTAACGATCGTTGGCATCACGTATGGCGGCTTGCATGTTCGATTGATCCGTTAGTATAGTCTCTGTTTTCCAGGGTACAATGGCGACTGTATGTCTTCTTAGTTCTTAAAAGGTATATTGGACATCATCCTTACTGTTGTAGACCAATATAAAAGGGACACAGGACCCTTTGACATTCTCCCCTCTGCGCATGAGCACAGTTTTACTTTGAAATTCTTGGTCTGAAAATTTTGTTGCCCGGCTGGAACAGAAGCTGCAAACTCTTCATTGCACATTGATATTTACTTAGGAAAGTAATGATTTGAGAAAAAGGCTGAAGCTTAAACGTTTAGAAACAACAGGACTCTCGAAAATATTTTTTGCTGTAGCCAATGCCACAAGATGACTTAACCAGCACTTGGTTTTAAACAAGAGACCTAACCTTGTTGTCTTGACCTTCAGTAATACCAATAAACAACTCCAAGGACAGTTATTGTCAGAGATTGCAGCAACGCTATCTTTCTTTTGTCGTCACCTCAGCTACAACTCTAACATAGATTAGAAGTAGCTTTATGCCTAACGCTATGTTTCTTATCACATACGCGACAATATGTGAAAAACAAATTATCCGGAGTGAACAGCAAGAAGTAGCATCAATGAGCATGAGCATAGAGGCATGACTGTCAATTTAACTTACACACTGTTAACTCAAGCAACCAAAAACATGCTCTTTAATAGATGAAAGGCTTTATAAGTTACAGTCACTAAAGTTTTGTTTTTACGTAACTTGAAACGTGATTTCCTGTACAAAGTGCACCATTTTTTTTAGATGCAAATAGTCATACTTCAACGTACTCTTTTGTTAAATGCTACTCTCGATGACATCTGCTTTTGGCATGTATCCTCTTTCAAACGACCTTGACTTTTTCCGGTACGACAGAGTTTCATATTGCCCATTTTTGGGGTCCTTGGAGAAAACAATGAAGAGCTTGAAAACGAACTCTGCGTTCTTCTGAAAAGAGCGAGAGACTTCGGTGAGAACACCCCATCTAGTGCCCTTTTGGACTTCCTACCATGGTTGCACTTCGCCCTGAGAAGAGAAGCAAACATTCTGGAACGTACAGTCGAAGATTTGCTTGCATTCGTCAGGAAAGTGTACAAGTTGCGCAAGATTCAAGACAGTGAAACGCAAGCGTGGTGCTTTGCTGCAGAACTGGAAAACATCGTGAAGGAAACCAACAGACAGAAATCAAAGCGACAAAAGACAAATGTGGGGCTACCGATGGCCTCAGACACGGAATCCCTGCACTCGGCCGAATCGCAAGAAATGAGAGCTATTGAAAATCCATTGATGATAGAAGATGAGGATAAAATTGCCATCTTGACTGACATTTTTGCTGCAGGCCTCGAAACAGTGGCGGCTAGCCTATGTTGGGCTTTGACGTTCCTCGTATCAAATCCTGATGTTCAGAAGGACCTCCAAGATGAGATTGACGGGGTTATTCGCGAGACGAGTCTGCCAGGCCTCAAAGACAAGTCAAATTTACCGCTCCTGGAGGCCACAATCCTGGAAACTCTTCGTCTCAGACCCGCACTGCCTCTCGCTTTACCCCATTGCACCACAGAGCAAACTAGCGTGGCTGGATACTGGTTACCCAAAGGAACAATGGTGCTGGTAAATCTTTGGGGCGTGAATCACGACCCAGCCTACTTTCATCAAGCGGAGCAGTTCAACCCTTACCGCTTTATTGGTCACCAAAATGGCAAGATTAAGCACGGTCTGCCATTTTATGTGCTACCCTTTTCTGCTGGAGCGCGGCGGTGTATTGGCAACACCCTGGCTAAGGCAGAAATGTTCTTGTTCCTGGGTGGTTTGCTGAAGATGTTCAAGGTCGAAGCACATGATATTGCATCTGATACACAAAGCAAATTCACGTTTGTTTTGATGCCAAAGCCGTTCAAGGTGACCATGTCTCTTCGCTAGAAAAACAAGAACATTTAAATTTCGGACACCAAAGTAAGTTTAGAGGTGAACAACGTAAAATGTGTTATAGGTATTGAAGAAGAAGAAACCATGTTTTTCAACAAATTGTTGAATACTGAGAGCTTTGTAAATCATAACGTTCAATGCAGCTTTTAACTCCGAAATGATCTTAGTAAGCACAAATGTTTAGACTTTTACCTCTTATGACCACAGACGAAGTTGAGCATTAGTTTCAACAAATACTTGTTTATTAGGAACTTCATAAAGTGTTTAATTGATAGTAAGGTACTTTTGAACAAGGAACTGCGTGTGTTGGTCAGGTAGCTAGGTTAGTATAATTTAGTTTATTTCTTAAAGTAGAAGTTAGTTTGTACAGTTTTGTGGAATAACTATGAACGTCAACAGGAACGTGCAGAGAAGCAAAATATAAACCGGGGAAGGGGGAGGCTGTCAATCTATCCAGGGGAATAGTTAAATTTTAGACTTGGCTTTCTGCAATTCACTTCCTGCCATTTGCAATTTGGAAGCAGATAAGACGTTTGAAGATTAAAATTTAAAAAAAAATGATTGTGTCATTAAAGATATTTTGCGCGTTCTGTTTGTTTCTTGAGCCGTCTAAAACACCCTTACTGCCAACGATCACGCCCACGGGGATTTACGCATTACTGTCAATGACCTACTCTCGTTTAATGAGTAGTATTTCATAAACTGCTATGACATTCTATGAATGAAACATATAAAAGTTGACATATTCTGGCTTAACAAATATGCAGCATATACATAATTACTTTAAAAAAAAGGTCGTTGATATTGTGCAGCTGTGAATACCAACTAGGGCGTGGTTATACGGTTTAGATCCTTTAGTAAAAGGCTTTTAATCGACTTCGTCTATTATCACTCAGAATTATGTGTCGCATTTCAGCGTTGTCGACGAAGTCGATGTTTTTGCTTTGGTATCGGTTTTCGCGTGGACAGTCTCGCGATTCTGAGCGGTGATATCTCACACAGTGAAGCACAGCTATTCGGCTTAATATGGAACTCTAAAATATAGCAATTACTTTGAGATTCCCTAAAAGATAGCAAGACCCCGAGTTTTAAACTCTAAAAGATAGGACGAGCATCCCCGACTTTTTTTTTTGGGGGATGGGGGGGGGCGGGCCTTCCTATATTTGACTCTACGGGTATGTATACCCTAAGGGGATTGTTTTCGGGCCAATTTGATCTGGTTTATCGTGGGAGCAGGAATGTCTCTGGAACCCGGGACCATTGAATGGACATAATCGAGCAAATCTTTGCTATCTTTTAGGGTATTTCACTTTTGCTCGATTAGGCCCGATTCAATGGTCCCGGGTTCCCGAGCCTGACATCCCTGCTCCCGCGATACACTTTGCTGAGCGTTTTCCTGAAGTTTGAACGACTGCACCTTGCAGGCCGTCGGCAAGGCCACTTAACATTATCCACAAAAAGGCGGACCCCACTGTAAGCTTTAAAGACGAACAATCTTGCCTCGAGTAGACCAGTCACGCGATTACATGAGGCCCTACCTGCTGCGAGGTGAGACAACTCGTCCCTCAAACTGTCTCGCCTCCGTGCGACGCCGGTTCAAGATCATCATATACACGGTTCGTTGAACTTGTCTAACAAATAGGTGAAAAGTTATCTCTCCCAGTGTAAGTCGGGGAAAGGATTGTCTCAGGTATCCGAGACCATACAGACAGGGCCTTAGTCTAGAAAGGGTTACGGGGACCGTTTTCGTTGAGAATCAGTGGAATAAACCGTACAGTCCTTTGAGATTCGAGATTTGTCCTCCGCAAGCGGTTACGTAGGCCAAAGTGAGTGTGTCTACGAGGGGTTACGTACGGAAAAATGAGTGCCTCCGCGAGCGGTTACGTACGCCAAAGTCGGTGCCTCCGCGAGCGGTTACGTACGCCCAAGTCAGTGCCTCCGCAAGCGGTTACGTACGCCCAAGTCAGTGCCTCCGCGAGCGGTTACGTACGCCAAAGTCAGTGCCTCCGCGAGCGGTTACGTACGCCAAAGTCAGTGCCT
>JAOBYE010426642.1:0-28963 GCA_025403585.1 Parazoanthus swiftii
CCGCCAAGAGCCGAAGGTGTGAGCCTTCTAGGGGGGTCCGGGGGCCTGCTCATCGGGAAATTTTTAAAATTAGTTTGTCTAAAAACGTGTTTCCTGGGTTTTAAACGCCATTTGAAACAAAATCAGTATCTAAAACTAGTAAAATATGACAAGTTTTTCTCAAACTAGGAGCATTTTGCCGAGCTTGACATATTTGCTGGGGAAAAAACTGGAAGGGAGGGGGGCACGGGCCCCCCCGGCACCACCCCTTGCTACGGCCCTGAGGCAATCTTAACGCTTAATTTTCTCTTCTCTTCCAATTCCTAAAACGGGATCGGAATTAGCCTTTTGTTTAAAAATTATTTTAGCTTTGAACTTCACGTTTACATCGTAAGGAGTTTGCTCAAGTTGGATTCATTCTACGCTTAATATTATATTATATTAAATTACGTAACAAAAAATTGTATTATATTGTATTCTTGTGAAACTGAAAACTATTCTTGTTTTTGATCATGCTCGCTATGATAAATATTACATTTAAAGTGTGTACACAAGGAGCCCGTTCGATGACTCATGCAGCTAAATTCGCTGTCACCAAACTTTGCCTCTGGGCAAAATTCAGAGAAAACCCCCAACAGCAACGCTCCTGTCAGGGGAAACTCCAAAGACAGTGGACATCAGAACGAGGCTGCTTTTCACGTGAAAGGTCCATGAACGGAAATTTACTACACAACCGGAATCACCGAACCTTACAACTGTTTTTTTCAATGACTATTGCGAAAACCTTTGAAAATGAACAGCGAAAAAAAGGCGTCTGAACAGAATAAAGTAATATTTCGGAAATCGCTAGATATTTTTCAAGTTAAAACAATGAATGTTTCTGTCGTGTTCACAACCCGGGAAAAGTACTCTTTCAGACCTCGTAAACCAGTTACATCCGGGGAAGCGGGCAGACGGTTATACTGGTTTGACCGGGAAAAGCGGTGCAAACTGGCTGCGGTCGTTCAAATTTGTTGTGCATCTTGAATAGTAGAAACAGCCACGATTGATAGCTGAATGTTGTGTAATTTTTTCTGAAGAAAATAACCTTATTTTAAAATCGTAAGAACTCTGTTAATTTCTCAATGCCCGCTGCAATGGCAACCATCGAGCAGGCGACTCGGTTACTTGATTTTTCAGAAAAACTCGATATAAATCTGCTCGACCAAGTGGTCTCGTGCTTTCATCTGGGACAGAGCACAGAGGTTAAGAAAGTTTTTACTACTATTATAAGTTCTCCAAATAAATTCGGAGCTGCCTTTGCATTAGCTGCAACATTTGATTCGTTCAGTATCGTATTCATGATGAAGCTAACTTTAACTTATTTGGACAAAACAGCAACGAACGGCCGATCAGATCTTGACTCAGCTCAAACAGCATCCAGAGGCTTGGACAAGAGTAGACACAATTCTCGAATACTCGACCAATCAACAGACCAAGGTATTTTGTCGTTTCCCCTCTCGGTTTTCTTACAGGGTTTTTGATTGCATTGATTCAACAATCAAGGCTGGTGTTTTCTTGTTTCACGTTGTAGTATTACGCTTTGCAAATCCTGGAATCGGTCATCAAGACGCGATGGAAAGTTCTCCCGCGCGAACAGTGTGAAGGTAACTTTGTCAGCCTTTTTTAGTATTTCCTTGTGAAATATATCGACAATCAGCCTTCAAAAGCGTCAGCAAAACAGTTGTGGCTTCGCAAATTGTTACTTCCATTTTCTTAGTGTTTCCGTTCAACTTTGTAGGAATCAAGAAATTTATTGTGGGTTTGATAATCAAGATCTCATCAGACGCAGATATGCTAGAGGTGGGTAGAAATTAAACCATGTGCACTTGTGTCAAAATCACTAGTAATATTAGAAATGTGTGTAAAATTTCCATATTAAAATACACTACATTATTTTTAACACACACAGAAAGAAAAGACGTATATCTCAAAGATGAATATGATTTTAGTCGAGGTAAGTTTGTTTAGACTTGGATTTGACAGCCCGTGACTTGATTCGGTTTTCCAAGACGTTCAGTTTGTCATCGAACTGGCAACCACTCCAGAATATGAGACTGTGTATAAACAAAAAAAGAACGAATTAAAACAGATGTATTTCAGATGCAATTGTATTCGTTTTACGATTATATTCGTAGTTTTCATTTTGGTGTAATTTTATGAAAGCGAGACTGTCACGTCGAACAGGTGGTGCGTGTTGGTGTGTCATTTACCTCCCCTCCCCACTCTACCAGGGGTAAAATTGTCAGTTTTGTTTCCTTCCAGTTGTTTACTAGTCTGGTAACAAACATCAGTCATGTGATTTTACTATAAATAGTCCATACATTCCTTGTTTGACTGGTTCAGTTTCTGGTGCAGTGGAATTGGTGGTGATTGTGTGTTTTGAAACCTGTCTTTATTCTTGGTCTCAATCCAAGAGTTTGTTATTGCAAGCTTCAGTGACAGCGTCCACAGATTTTGACAAAACTTTTACAAGAACTTCTTGTATTTTAGCTGTTGACTTTGTTTTTACAATTGTAAAGGGAGGCAAATCAATGATTTTTTTTGTAGTTTTGACTGGGAATTGGAACAAACCAAATATTATAGCATTTGTTTGTCTTGGTTTTAAAGACAGTACACTTATTGCTTGTTTAAGTCTTGCTACTGAATCATTCTACTAAAAGCTGTTTTAAAAATATCTTACTTTTTTTAAGATCCTCTTATTTACGGCAGTATTTACAGTCTAAAGTCTAATACACAGTTTGCATCTCCCCAAATTCTTTATTAATTATCAACTTTTTTGTTTCTGTTTTGACTTTGTTCATAGATTATTGATATCATTCCCTTGGGATAAAAACAAAATAGAGTTGTGAAGCATTAAATAAATTCAACCATTTGCTAAACAAATATACCACAGTTCAAACAACTTTTGCTTTAGCAAAGATCCACTGGATTTAAAATACAAGAACTTAAACATGTGTAGTCACTTTTGATTAACTAGTATAGATGACATCACATCTTGATTCATTGGTTTTGAATCATTTTGTTTTAGTAAAAATATTGGATTGAAGGAGGGTGCACTAGACAAAAAAAAATTGAGTCTTGTAAATATTGTCCAAAGAAGGACAGTTCAAAAGTTCATAGGGACAGTTCATAGTAAATAAAATGAGGACATATTTATTATAGTCATTTCTTGCTTCATGCCTTGCCTCTACCCCTTTCAAAGCTTTATGAATATGCCAATGCTTGTTTAAGGTGTAAATTAAGGACCTACTAGTCAAAAAGAAAGTCTGATTTGAAGACCAAAGACTTAGAAGCCTCTAAATTGCAAGCAAAAAACTTATTGTGTAGGAACATTCGTATCACCCAAAGCAAATTTGAAAATGTGTAGACCAGACAGAATCCTTAGTTCTGACCCAGCTGTTATAGGCATGGTTATAATGAGATAGATGTTCTTCAAAAAGAGTAGCTGGTAGAAACAACTCTGATAGCTGGATAATTTTGCTAGTCCATGGTGTCTCATTTTCTTGTTGGTTGTCGTGTTTACAAATTTAACTTCATATCATTAAACTCGATTCCTTTCACTGTTGCAGATACTGAAACATGAATGGCCAAGGAATTGGCCCTCATTTATTGGTGACATAGTGGGAGCTAGCAAAGCTAATGAATCATTATGTCAGAACAACATGGTAATTCTTAAGTTGCTAAGGTATGGCCTCTTTGTTTTGTTTCTTAAAATCTTGAAGTGTTTGGCTTGACTACTGTAAGTTTTCCTGTTGACTTGTCACAGAGAAATCTCCTGCATATATCCTGTCCCTGGAACTCCCCTCGGGCCAAAGGATTCATCAGAAATCCCTTATAATTAATCTGCCCCCTCGGTCTTTTCAGTCTTCAAGGAGTTGGAACTTACTTGTCTCCAAAGGATCCACAAGACATCCCCTTTCTGTCCCACAGGTGTTTTCCCATATCATTGTCTCCAGGGAATCCCCCTCCCTTTGCCTCCATCTCTTTGTCTGTCCTCTTGGTAATTTGCTGTCCCTTGCCACTAAGTAGCTGGAACTCCCTTTGCACATGAGGAGTAACAAAACATCCCTTATCTACCCCCAAGTTCCTAAGGAAAGCTCTCTTCTGTTCCCCGAATTTGCCATTTCCCAAAGTATCCACGAGACATTCCCAACATGTCCCTGTGTGTATGTTCTTGGACTTTCTATTGAAATGCAATGGTCACTTGCCCTCAAACTTGCTATCAAAGAATTCCCACCTGGTTCCTTGAATCTGTTTTCCCAGTTTTCACCTACCCCTTGCCTTTGAGCTCCAAAGATGTGTTTTCTTGGCTCCTTTACATCCCAGGCTATTGCCAAGCATCTCTGACAAGAACATTCTGATTAAGTTCGATTATTCTTATCTTTGTTTTTCAGTGAGGAAGTATTTGATTTTTCCAGTGGGCAGATGACACAAGCAAAAGCTAAATACTTGAAAGACACGTATGTACTGCATGTCTGTGAAGTTTAAATTGTAGTAATAATAATTAATTATTTACAGAAAAATCAGTACAGAAAAAATATAATTATATGTGTCTGAGATGTTTTTGCCTCAAATAGTGGTAAAGCATTAGCAATTTTAAAAATATCCAAAACTTTTGAAATATGAGTTTGATGACAGTAGATTTCCCATTATCTGGTGAAGGAAATAAAGAAGAGAAATGTGCCCAAGTAACATGTATGATTTAACTACTTGGAGGTTACTGCTTTAAAGAGGAGCTATTACATTAATAATAAGAATAAGAAGAATAAGAATAAGAATAATACAAATAGCAACAACAATAATTAGAATAGCAATATTTAAAATATTAATTATAACATAAAAAATCTATAGTAATATTTGAACTTAATTAAAATAATGCCAAAGAAACGATTTTGTTAGGAAGTTAAGTAGCAACCAGAAAGTTTGTTTTGATTGGAATGGGAACTGAATGTTATCTTTCCTGCTCTTTCATACAGAATGTGCAGTGAGTTTTCTCAGATTTTCACACTGTGCCAGTTTGTTATGGTGAGTAATAAGAGGCTTTACTTTGCCTCTCATTTGTTTTTTTTTGTAATGAAGGAGGCTATGGCTAACCTTTCAAGGGTAATTTTGCAAAGCAGCCTTTTTGGCCCTTTTCCCACCCCTAATTTTACCAGAGTTCTGGGCTCTGGCCCTTCTTATTTAAAATTTCCAGGCTCGTACTCAAGTCATATGATTTAAAGATCCTTGACAATGTGTAATATTATGTTTTGAATGTCTGGGTTTTCAAGGTGTGTAGTTTTAGAACTTCTAACCTGAATTTAACATAGTGATAAAATATAAACTGAATTTACAAAAGTAGAATTTGTCACTTTTCTTCTTCCCATGAAATCTTGCAACACCTGAGAAAATATAAAAAAAATTATACTTAAGTTTGTGGTTTGGAAAGTTTGCCTAAAGACAAGGCAGTATATTTTCTACTGTCTTATCATCATGTTTGTTATGCTTGCAGGATAACTCCCAGAATGTTACCCTTGTTGGTGCCACTCTGCAGGTGAAACAAGAATTTGTATTAGTTATTTAAATGTTAAATGTTTCATGACAAAATTCCAAAGAGTATTAATTTTGATATTTCAGTGTTCTTACCTGAAATTCGTCGCTTTGGTTCATAGTCCAACCAAGATAAATATAATGGGTCTTCAAAAGATACAGTCCACCACATTGTATTAAGTAATTAATGTTGTTAACACTTAGATTTAGGATAATGGGAAATAAAGTATCTATTAATCTATAGTTTTTTAAGTATGGTACCTAGTGACACACTGTAAGAAATGATTATGACCATGAAATCCTAAAGACTGTGTTGTATTTTGTGCTGTCGGTATAAATTTATAGGTCAGTTCATAAGCATTCTCTAGGTCACCAATTATTTTCTTTTTTTATATCAAATTTAAATTCATTTGTTGTTTAGTCTTGGATAGTTGGCATTGAGTTTTTCTTGAAGTTTTTGATAGTGGGTTTTAAGTAGCTTTGTTCTGCTGTCTTCAGACCCTGCTTCGCTTCCTCAACTGGATTCCACTCGGCTACATATTTGAGACAAAGCTGATCAGCACTCTAATATACAAGGTGAGTAACATGTCAGTTTACCGTAATTGGACAGTGTACAAACTGACTAATGGCTAAATTGTTCCTCGTAGTTCCTCAATGTCCCAATGTTCCGGAATGTGACATTAAAGTGCCTTACTGAAATTGGTGAGTCAATCCTCATTCTGGTTATCAAATTTGACTAAGGGAATTCAGTACCATTTTGACAAGACAGTATAAATATAGAAAATCTTCTTGTGATGAAGCAGTGTTTTTCTTAAGGCCGGTACACCGGTACATTGTACCGACGTTCCCCCGTGGCTGTACCGCCTTTCCCCAGCAATAGCGTCTAGCAAGTTTTTTAAAGTCACCAGATGCACAAAATTGCATCATTTTCCAGGACTCTAAACTTCAAAAATGATCTGGGAGGATACCCCTAGACCCCTCTAGATGCTTTCACCTTCGGCTCTTGATGACTTACAACCCAGGTGTACCTGCTTTCCCACTTAGTGTACCCCGTTTCCCAAGCCTTAAGAAAAACACTGTGAAGGGTAACAAATCCCAGTGTTTATCTTGCGTTTGAAGTGTAACTATTTTTGTTTGGTTGGCTTTGCAGACAGCAGCTGTTACAAGTATGAAATTATCATGATAATATCATAGGTGACAATTTACTCCTTAATTTTGGTGCATAATTTCAGCGTTAACTTATAATTTCACATGTGAAATTACAGTGTAAAAAATCCACCGGCGATTTTGAGTGTAATTTGTCACCCATGATGTTAAAAGGTAACCAAATGGCAGACTCGTGAAATTAGAAAATAATTACACTTGCGTTTTGTCAAAATTCTAATTATTAGAATTTTGACAAAACGCGTGTGAAATTATTTCCTAATTTCACTCGTCACCATTTGATTACCCATACTAACTTGTGTTTTGAGGAATGTTTTATATTTACAAGGAATCAGAATAACCCTTTTGCATAGGTTGCAAACATGAAAATAATTTAGCAACTGTTTTCAAGAACCAACTTTTGTTTCAAATTTGTGGAGTTTGATTGGTCATTGAGTTTTGAAAAAAAATCATGGTGGTCTTTATTTTTTCTTCTTTTTGTCTAGACAGGGTCGATTTGATCCCTGCTACTGAAAATTAAATTGATCTGGCCTTTATGAACATTATGATCATCTCTGGTTGATTTTGCCTCGAGTTCATCATGATTAAGCTTGACAAATTATGTTTTACTTACTAGTAAATTAATTTGTACGATAACCCTTGTTTATTGAGTAGTTCAAGCCTTAGGTTAGTAATAGTAACAAACTACATGTAGGCTTAATTTGTACAAGTTTATGCAACATCAGTTTTTTTCTCCATAATTATGAATAATTATCTTGTGTTCATTTGCCTTACAAAAATGTAAGTATTTCTATCCTTAAATATTTTTTGACAACAAGTAGTGTTTTATTTGTACATGTTAAGATGGTGCAAGTACTGAAGAAAAATACTGGCAAAATAATAATGGTTTTATTGCTTATTACTTTTATTTGAACACTTGACAGCTGGAATCAGTGCGAGCCAGTATGATGAACAGTTTGTGGTTTTGTTTTCTTTGACGATGGCTCAGCTGAAGCAGGTAAGTTATATCATTTATCAATTAAATTCAAAACCTCAACAAAAATAATATTCTAAAAAAGTTCTTGCATTGATCACATTTACTGACTGTAGAAGCCTTGAAGTATCAGAATTGCAAATTCTTCTAACAGGTCCCACAAAAAATTTGGGGTTCAAAAAGATGAAAGAAACACAGTCAATTTATTTTTAGATTAATGTAGGGGTGGTGGGGCATACACATTTATTTCTTTGCAAAATTTGGTCATTTGGTAAAACAAACGTAGTTTTACTGCATGGAAGCCACACTTGTCTATCTTGAGTTCTTACTTAAATGAGTAAATTGTGTTGATATGTTACTGCACAAGGATTTATTGATACCATTCACAGATGCTGCCATTGACAATCTACATCAAAGATGCATACACCAATGGTCGGGATGATGAGCAGAAATTTATACAGAACCTCAGTTTGTTCTTGTTCACATTCCTAAAAGAGCACGGCCAGCTGGTTGAAAAGAAAGTAGGTTAAACTGATTTGCCACATTGTTTTTTTGCAGGATTATTGTAATGTTGGAAGCTTTTGATCATTCCAGCCCTAAACTTGACAAATGATGTGTTGCTGAATTCTCCTATAAAATGGTATCCAAACTTTCCATTGAAACAGTTTAGGAGAATTTTGCTTTTCATAATGCATAGCTTGCACGATGTGATCAATTCCTATATTTTCACAACAGAACAACTTGTTTTGGAAGGAAATTGTAAGGAGAAGACGGGTGTTGATAATTGGCTTGGGCTGAAAGGGTTAAACTCAGCTATAGCCTGCATTCTTGGTTTGCATTGATGTCACATAATAGTTATTTTAACTAGTTTACTTGTTTCTGAGTGTATTGAGGTTTGAAATACACAACTTGGTGATATCTTAGAGCAGCTGCGTTTCATAGCTGATTTACAGAAGATTGTATGAGGCTGCCATGTTGGTATAGTGCTTCAAATGATATACCAAATTAATATAGCAGCAAAAATG
The DNA here is from genome assembly GCA_025403585.1 of Parazoanthus swiftii. NCBI lineage: Eukaryota > Metazoa > Cnidaria > Anthozoa > Zoantharia > Parazoanthidae > Parazoanthus > Parazoanthus swiftii. Next base: position 8,713 of record JAOBYE010426642.1, read on the forward strand.
ATAAATTATATATAAGTTGCTTCTTGTTTTGCTATGGATCAAAAGTACTTTGATTAGAATGTTTTTCTGCCAAGTCATTCTAGTTACTACAAATTTGTTGTAGTAATAAGAAAATAATTATTAGTATCTATTAATTTTTGTTGATACTCTTGTGACTAGCTGACATGCCTATGAGCTAGATATGCTCTCTGAATTAAAGCAATTTATCGTCCTCAAAATTTGCAGGAAAGGGAGCCTTTGAGTTTGAGTTCAAGGACAGATCCCTAAAACACAACTTTACAAAGTCTTAGTTTTGATTTTAGTTCTATTGAGATATCACATTCAAACCAAGAACAGGCTGACTGCTGTGTAGCTTAGCCAGAATTTAATTTTTGCTGTCACAGTAAGTTTTTGCATTTATTGTGGTTGGGAACCAGTCAGACATGAATCCTAGCTGCTGACACACTTAATTTGAAGATTGATCTGAGAAGTCTTCAGTGTCATTGGTAATTGCACAGATGTTTGATTACTTAAACTACTCAAGAACTTAGTGTATAAATTAACTAGCAATTGTTTGACATGTTGCACTGTACTGCAAATTGCCCTTTCACTCTCACGAAATTAATCTATGTATATCTATGCTCTCCATGTAGTATTAAATAAATATAAAATAAGTTGATGAGTTTTAGAATAGGGGAATTGGTCATTCACTCCAAAGTCTCTAAATGAAATTATTTTATCCTCATGACCTGATTAAAGGAAACATATTGAGACAGGTAATGAATGATATTTAAGCAACTCATTTTTTGACAGTTTTGGGAGTGAAAGGGCTAACCCACGTACTGCTATATTATTTTCAAATATCAAGGTTTTTTAGGTTTCTTAATAAACTTGTTACTAATAAAACAGTTGTTAACACTAACCCTAACCTGTGTTTATTGTAAAAAGCTGACATGACACTTGTAAAGAGTATAATAATTAAACTTTGTTTTTTCCTTGGAAAAAAAGGATTTTTTTAGTATGTTTTGCGTCAACTGTGAGCTCGGGAAAGTGTCCGATGAATTAAACAGTGGTTGATGGTGTTTAGTGTTCAATCTTGCACTGTTGGTTTGTATTTTGCTCTGGATTCAAATTTGCTGACTGTGGTAATGCACTAACAGTTGAAGAACTACCTTGCTTATTTCTGGAATTTTTCTCTCGTAGATTCTTAATGTAGTGTCCATGCAGAGTGACAATGTAATTGAAGCCACTGATGGGAAAGTGAACAGGGTGCGATATTAATTTTTATTAGCTTTCTTGTTTTACCTAATTGTTTGATCATTTGAACTGCCTTATACAGTTATGACATATTTCAGGCTTCATTCTCGTCCTCACTCTGAGTTAAATGTGTGTTTTTAAAACAAGACAGAATGTGAAGATTAATGCTGAAGCCTGCTTTCCTTGCAAGCGTGGTTTTGCTGCCACAAAATGCTCACTGTTCTTTTTAATAGAAAGTGTTTGTGTAAGTTTTGCCCTGTGAATCAGGAATGCACAAAATTACAGAAATTTGTAAATTGTGAACTGTGTTTGAAACGGCAATTCATTAATAGTTTTATAAACTTGTGACCACAACTTTCGGAGTCATCTCACATTTCTCAAATGATTTTTGATATTTTAGTTGTATTCCAACTTGTGCTCATAGAAAGCTTTAATGGGATATAGAATTGAAAAGCAGTTTATAAACTACAGATGATTCCTAAAATGTGAAAGCCCTTCTTCCAGAGAGAGTTTTATTTTGAAAACATTAAATTGCAGATTTTCTCAGAGGTTGAGATAGGGCAGACTCAGTCAGATATTGCGGGCATTCGACCTCTATATAGCATGAAAAGTAAAACTGATTACGGGCTGTACCTTTACTGGAAGCTTCTTGACAGTGTGACACAAGATACAGATACTCGATCAGTGGTGAGATTTCTTGCTGTATCATAAGTCACTGGCAAATAACTAATCAACTATAAAATAGTATGATAACAGCAAGTTGTTAAAAGAAACTAAAAGCTATGCATTTAAAAGTTGGCGTTGTAGTTCCATTTGCAGACCAGGTCATTCATTTAAGAAAAAAGGAGCATTGATAAACTTAATGCAGAGTACAAAGATGGTGTCAGATATGAAGCTGCAGAGGAAATGTGTTTTTGCCAATCATGACAGATCTGCCTAGTTTCTGTTATTTGTGCCCTCCGAACACTTGCCACAAGACTCAAGTGTTGTATTCAGGGGTTTCAAAAAGATCCGATCAGAAGTAGAAGTTGGAAAATATGTCAGTGTAGGAAGTTCATTTCCGAGTCTTTGGGAAGGTCTGGGGGCATGCTATTTTTCATTTATATTTAAAGTTGTATTTGTGAAGAACTGAGGCAGTGAACGAATGAATAAGACAACTGTTGGAATAATAGATTTTTTTAAAACTTATATTGACAAAAAAATAGCTGTTACAAGTTTGCTAAGTAGCCGATGCTAGCATCATGCGGCACCTGGTTTTGAAACCCCTGGTATTGTATGGAATTTGCTTTCATCTGCTTTATATTTGTAATATTATGTAGTCCACACATACTGCATACTTTTAGGTTTTTGTCTGGTTTAACTTAGAAGAATGGTTTCTTCCTAGTGTAAATTAAAACACTGACAAAGCAATCTCTTGTTCAGCAGCCTAAACTCAAAATGATTCATAAAACAGCTTTGTTTTGTTTCAGTCAGCCATAAAGTGCTTGCAAAAAATATGGTTTTCTTGAAAATACAATCTTTTTAGCAATTCTAACAATTTGGTTGCCACATTTCTGTTGCCTTGGCCTATTCAATTTTTAACTTGAAAGTGAACCTTATACACAAATATTAAATATAATTTATTGCTTGTATGAGATTCTTTTTCAATTTTCTCTGAACTGTAAGTTGCAGACTTGGCCATTACACAGACATTTTTTTTCAACTAAAAATAAAGCGAGAGTATAGTAATTTTACTTGTAGTAATATGTAACTAGTTGTTTTTCAGTTCCAAAGAAAGACTTGCATTTTCAGTTATAACTTGAATTAAAATATGTTTATCAGGACTTAAAAATTTCAGAATTTTGATAACAGGGACTAGTCTGCTCTCTGCAGATCACTCACTAACCTGAAAATAATTTTGTTAAATTATTGTCTCCATGTGTGAAGAAACAGATGTTGCTGAAGGATTTGATTGTCTTGTCAGTGTTGAATACAAAGTGCTCTGCTCACCAATTTTGTTTGGTTTCAGGTTGATCTTCACACAACACTACTGGAGGTGAGCTTGTCAGACAGTTTATTACTAATTAAAGTATTTCTGAAATAGTTGTTTTCTCTAGTTCGGGTGTTCCAATAACATGATCTTTTGTTGTACAAGTCAGGTACTTCGTAGCAGTAAGAGAACAAAGGAATTACTTAAAGTTTAATTGCAAGCAGTCGTTATGCTGGTTTTAATAACATCTGTGATTGCATGGTTGTATAGAATGATATCATCTTTATGTTTAGATAACTCTGCAGATGCCATACATGTGAATATCTGCTGAAAAAGCTGCGCCGACTGATCACCTGATGTCACATGCATATGTGCTGAAGAGTTTAGGGCACTGTGATTGGTCAATTGTTTTTGTAGCAAGGGATTATTTGATATTAGTCCTCTGCTTAACCCAACTAGTTCAAAATTTGGGACTGTAATCGCCTCTTAATTGCAGATCTGGGAAAAAAGTAAAATTTTGTCAACAAGGTTTATTGTGTTACTAATCCCAATATCTTGATTGCAGGCCCTTCACTACCTCGTGTTAATCTCAGAGGTTGAGGAAACAGAGATCTTCAAGATTTGCCTGGAGTACTGGAACACTCTGGCTTCCGATCTCTACCGCGAGAATCCATTCTCCTCCTCCACTAGCAGTCCTCTGCTGATTGGTTCCCCCCAACAGCAACAGATACCAGCCAGAAGACAGCTTTACCTCTCAGTTTTATCGAAGGTATTGATTGACAGAGACAGACTTTGTTACTGTGATAAAATGTGTTACGTTGTACCAGTATGAACTGGATGCATTGTAAGAGTGTTTAGTTTTACCAGTTTCCTAAAATAAGTAGTTCAACTTGCTTTGACAATGCCTTCAATAATTTTGATTTTTCTAAACAAATTACTAGTGCGTAGATTTCCAGCTATCCAATAAATAATTACCATATGAAAAGTACAGGTTTTTCGAGCAGGTTTGTTCTGCAAAGTTATATGTTATATTTTAAATTAGCTCTATTCAAAATACCCCTAGAAAATGCCTGTGGGTGACCTCCTGGAAAAGGAGATGCTCCACTCTCCTCTTGACAGTAAGGATTGATGTTGCATGGACCAAAGTAACTGATTTAATCTTTACACCTTTTGCTCATTTTTTTTTCAGGTGCGACAGATCATGATCTCCAGGATGGCAAAACCAGAAGAGGTAAAAATATTGTGGATTGCTGACAGTTTGTATTCAAGTCGTCTTATGCAATTTAAAAGTTGGAAATGACCTGAAAAACTTTCAAAGAGTTTTCCCACATAAATCTATTGTTTTGACTTTCAGGTTCTTGTGGTTGAGAACGAACAAGGAGAGGTTGTGCGGGAGTTTATGAAAGACACGGATGCTATTAACATGTACAAGAACATGAGAGAAACACTTGGTAAGTCAGTGGTCCATGTACAGGACACTTAGCCCCAAAGGGGGGAGGAGGCAGTCCTTTTTGTACAGACCACGTAGCCCCAGTGGGGGAGAAGTGAGAGCTTACCCATACACTGGCTATACAGGTTTTCCCTGCCTAATGTGATATGGGTTTAAGATAATTTTGATATAATTATAGAAAGTGTGGAATGATTTTCATTTCTGAAGAAATCAAACCTTTTGGTTCGAAACAAACAAAAACATTGTCAGATGCTATGAAGTAAAGCAGAGAGGGTTAAAGTTAACTGTTAACAATTTTATCCTTGGTTATTGTATTCTGTCTTTGTGCAGGTGAAGAGAAAAACCATTCAATGACAGAAACTTGAAAAACTGACCTATCTGTGTCCCTTTCTTATAAGTAATACCACTCCCATTCCAAGAGATAAAATAAATAAGGAAGTATAATGTACTTTAAAAATAATAATTAATTTTGTTGGTTTTGTGGTTTTAGTTTACCTGACCCATCTTGACTATCAGGACACAGAGCACATAATGACAGAGAAACTGCAAGCACAAGTGAACGGAACAGAGTGGTCATGGAAGAATTTAAATACAGTAAGTGTTATGGAATCATTTGTGTCATTATTTTATGTTTTTTTCATGGTTAAATCATTCAATGGATTTTGTCTTTTTCAGAATTTATATAATTAAATAAACAACTAAATGTTTAATAATAACTATTTTGCAAACTACTTATTCAAAGAATTTTGAAAGAAAACACCTTAAATAACTAAAAATAGTTTTGATCTAGCTACTTTGTTTACCACATGGAATAAGTTGTAATCAAGATGATCTATTCCACTCCAGGGCAAAATTAGTGATAAATCAACTATCCAGGGTACACGATGACCATCCATTCCATTTGACTCTTGAGAAATTTGGATCAGTTTTCAGTTATATAATAATTATTATAAATACTATTCATGAATATTTTAATAAGTTTTCTTGTCAAATAATATACCTTTGATTATGTGCAGATTTGTGAAAGCCTTTTAAAAAAGATGCATATGTCGCATTCTCTAACTGTTTTCATTGTGTGATACGGAACCCGACACTTTAGAGGCAGTTTTGTTTTTGAGTGGAAATAACTTGCGACTTGTGTTTTGCAGCTGTGCTGGGCAATAGGCTCCATCAGTGGAGCAATGCATGAAGAAGATGAGAAGAGGTTCTTAGTCACAGTTATCAAGGTTGGAGTTACTTTATGATAGTCTAACTTGGATATATTCTATTTATGGTTCCAGTGATAATAAATTCAAACCAAGAGCATCTGTTTTTCAGGTTTCCATTTGCAAATCACACTTGTCTACAGGTCGTGATTTACAGTGAGCTGATGTCAGTTTGTTAGTTAACTTCCTGTTTATTTGGTTTAAGGATTTACTGGGGTTGTGTGAAATCAAAAGAGGAAAAGACAACAAGGCTATAATTGCATCAAATATCATGTATATTGTTGGACAATACCCAAGATTCTTAAGGTATTTTGTGTAATCATTGAGCTTGCTTCTGTTTTCTGTGTGTATTAATTCATTCGCTGCTTAAGCTGAAGCCATTTTCTGTTTGTCCTTTTCAGAGCACACTGGAAGTTTTTAAAGACTGTTGTAAACAAGCTATTTGAGTTCATGCATGGTAAGTTTAATAGTATTGATCTCTCTCTCCTCTGTATGACCTTTTCTACTCTGATAGGGGAAAAGGGAATAATTATATTAATTAGAAGGCAGCTTCATATTTGTAACTAAGGTTTTTGTTGCTTTTCTAAGTAAGAAGGAACAATCAATGAGTGTGATAAATATTCCAGTGGGAAAATGTTTCAGGTCTTAGATCATTGTTCTAATTGTGATTGCAAAACTAAGATGAAATAGTGTTGTAAGGAAATAAAATACTTTGATTTTTCCAGAAACCCATGATGGTGTGCAAGACATGGCCTGTGATACATTCATCAAGATTGCTCAGAAATGCAGACGGCATTTTGTTCAGGTACAAGAGACCATTTTTATAATACGTTTTATGTCATAAAATAGAACAACTGGAGAGGGAGCTGTTGGGGGAAAATGTTGGCCAATTTTCATTATAATTATGATTAATTTTATGATTCAATAGTTCTGTATTTACCTAAGTCTTGAAAATTCAGCTGAGTTTGTTTTATATCACATGTGTCTGTGTTGAGCCCTGCTAGAACTGTTTCCAATGGGTTTATTTAGTGTTCTGTTCGTTTATTTTAACTCAACAATTTTATGTCACAGGTTCAAGTTGGTGAAGTGATGCCTTTTATCGAGGAGATCTTGAATAGTACGCAGTCAATTATTTGTGACTTACAACCTCAACAGGTACAGCATTTTATTATAGTTAAACTGTGTAGGAAGAAGATTAAACACACAAAAGACATTTAGGGGAAGGATCAAGATGCTTCATCAGAACTTTTAAATTTTAGCCTTATGAAAATTCTCAAATTTTTTTTCAAGTACTTGGAGTACAGCTTTTTTCAAGTAAAGAACAGGAATCTGTGGAATCGACACAAAATTAATGAGAGGACTTGGCTTCAATCAAATGTGTTTGCAAAAGTAACTAGTATGCAAAAATGTCAAGTTTTATTTGGCGCAGAGTTTCATGCTAAGTTAGGGTTGGAATTTTGATTTTCTTTCAAATTTGAAATTTTATGGGTAATGATTGGTAATTTCACAAACTGTAAAAGCTTGTAAAACTTTGTTACGTTTTTTGGTATTCTATTATGATAAAGTTAGGAACTGGGTCAAAATTAGAAAGTAGCCAGGGTTATAGATAGTGGTTTGGAGAAATAATAATTAATATGTTGAATGGATTTATTTTTGTTGCCATTGGTAGATTGTTTTGTTTGGCATTCTGCATAAAACTTCACTCAGTTTTAATTTCATTGGCAAGAAATCTAAATTTCCCTTCATTGTGCAGAGAGTTATTTGAGAGATTTGGGAGGATTTTGTATGTTTAATTATGAGGATTGCAAAAATAAATAATTAAAAATAATATAACTTCACTCAGTTTTAATTTTATAGGTAGAGATCTAAATTTCTTCTCACTGTGCGAGAGTTGTTTGAGATTTTGAGGATTTAAGATGTTATTAACTGGAGTGTTTATAAAGAATTATGTCTTGCTTTCTAGGTACACACATTTTATGAGGCTGTCGGCTACATGATCAGTGCACAGACCGTAAGTTTGGATTTACTAATTTTATATTAGTAAGAGCAGTTTCAATTTATTTTGAGGACTGAGATTATTGTATTTTGATTGAAAGCTTAAGGTCAAGCTTATTTCTTGGAAGATTACTAAACTAAAACACGCACATTAATTTTGTAGATGATTTTATTGACTAATAGTATATATTTCTTTTGATTGTTTCAATAAATTTGATAAAAGCAAAAAATAAATGACAAGATAAAGGCAGTAAAATAGAACTACCACTTGATGCCATATTGTATAATTATATTAGTTTTGGTGCGTGTTGTGTTGTTCAACTCCTCCAAACATAAAAGAAGCTTTGCTCATGTTTCACTCCTGATGCCATAGGACTCTGTGGTTATGGAGAGACTGATTGAGAAGTATATGTCACTACCAAACCAAGCGTGGGATAACATCATCAAGGAGGCTACAAAGGTACAAGTTTAAACAAAAAGTCTAATTTCTGCTAGAATTTGGATTGTGATAGACTTAGTGTAATTGTAGTAACACCTTTCAGTTCTTTACTGTTTGCTACAAATGATTTTATAGTCTGAACTTAGTTTGAAGAACAACTGATTGAAATGGATCAGAGGTTAAACTATTAACCCTATCTTACACTGGCTTTTTGAGTGCTTCTAGCCAAGAAACTATCCTTTGAATAAACTACCCTCTAAGATCACGAACACCCATAGGCTGTAGACATTAAAAGTGGACTGAAAGCATAATATAATATTAATTTTATTATCTTTTTAAAATATTGTGTAGGATTTATTTTTTTTGTATGAAGCGAATCTTAAAATTTAAATGTACACTAGGGCTTCAAATTATTTATTAATCGAACATTTTTAATGGTAACATGCTAAATGCAAGTTAAACTATTGTTATTGCTACTATAATAATAATAATAATAATATTATTATTATTATTATTATTATTATTAATAATATTATGTTATAGTTATTTGTTAGTGAACATTACTTTTGATTTTTCTTTTTTTTTTAGAATATCGACCATTTAAAAGATCTAGAAGTTGTCAAGCAACTAGGAAATATTTTGAAGACCAATGTGCGAGGCTGCAAATCCATTGGACACACATTTGTCACACAGTTGGGCAGGATTTACCTGGACATGTTGAATGTATATAGGTGCTTAAGTGAGAACATTTCACAAGCTACGGCAGAACACGGAGAAATTGTAACTAAACAGCCACTAGTTAGAGCAATGAGAACAGTGAAAACTGAGGCACTAAGACTCATATCAACGTGGGTCGGCAAGTCAAACGACCCTAAGATGGTGTGTGATAACTTCATTCCACCATTACTGGATGCAGTGTTAGGAGATTACCAAAGGAATGTGCCAGCTGCAAGAGAACCTGAGGTCTTGAGTACGATGGCAACTTTTGTTAATAAACTGGAGGTAGGTTTCCTAGAAATCAAACTAATGATGAATTTCTCATTTCCCCTTTCATGTCTTTGTCTCAAATTAATTTTTCTTGGTATGCTGGTTGATCTAATGAGGCCAACTGCAGATGATTACGTCTGTAACATTTTGAACTGGCCGCAGCTGTGTATGGCCTGACAATGACCAATTGTGCTACTGAACAAAATGACCAGAACTTGCCTGTCTTACCATGGCTGAAGGTGGCTGACTGGCAAACCTTGACCAAGCTTGGCTGAATATACTTGTACTTTAATAGTTACAGCTGTTTTTCAGTCAGATTTTCATTTGGAATTACCTTTATCAGACAAACTAGCAGACCCTCTAATTTTTATGAAGAGGGTGGGAGAGTTTTGTAACAGCTTGATTTGTGTGACCAGTTATTTTATTCTTAACATTGCAGCGACACTTCACAATAAAATGACTCGCTGTTCTGCCTGTTATATTGCAGGGAAATGTCACAGAGAATGTCCCCCAAATATTTGATGCTGTGTTTGAATGTACATTAGAAATGATTAACAAAGACTTTGAGGAGTTCCCTGAACATAGGACAAACTTTTTCTTGCTTTTACAAGCAGTTGTAACACACTGCTTCTCAGGTGAGTAAAACTTAAAGCTTATTTTGCTTCAAGAAGTGAAAAGCTAACATCATCTGTTTTTTTAAGGTAGATTAACATTAAGCTTTTCCTTTAAAAAGTATGACATTCAATCATTTTTGACATGTATGTTGCTTTTTGTGTTCATGTTTGTACAAAGTATTTTAAATAGATTATTTTGAAAACTTGGAATTTACCCATCCAAACTATAGAATAATGTCTGATCTTAAGTCAAAGCTTGGAATTTAAAAAAATCTTGAAGACGAACTTGAAATAACATATTCTAAAATTAATGTTGAAAAAGATTGTAACTACATTCCAGGAGAGGGTAGATATATTTGGAGTATCAAGATTGTTTACTACCATTTCTTTAACAGAAACTAACAATTTAGTGTTCTCCATTTAGCATTACTACAGATCCCAGCTCCTCAGTTCAAATTGGTGCTGGATTCCATTATATGGGCATTCAAACACACTATGAGGAATGTTGCAGACACAGGTATGTGCAGCAAAGGATGAATAGGACAGTGTGTTGATAACTGAATGCATTTCGCCCTCAGAATTTGTGTTCTTGTTAGGCCTAGAGTTTGTGAGAAAGAACATTTATTTTACCAGATGTAATTATATCAGCATCTTCAGTCCTTCCATTATTTCCACAAAATTTTATTACTTCGTACTGATGGGATATTTATTGATTTTTTTCTCCACCAGATGAGCTAATATGTTTAAATCTTATGATTTGACTCACTTTAGGTTTGCAGATTTTGTATACGTTACTGAAAAACATGGAACAAGAGGATGCAGCACAGAGTTTCTACCAGACCTACTATGTGTCGATTGTACAACATGTGTTTTCTGTGGTTACAGACACATCACACACTGCAGGTAAGAGCACATTGTTGTCTCCATCCTACACAAGGAGACAGCACTTTGGCAGCAATGGAGTGCAAAGCATCAAGACTGGAAGCTGACACTGCTGTGACAGTAACGGGGAGTACAGCTTTGAGACAGTGAGAGTGATATCACTGTGACAGTGAAGTGAACACTAGCGACAGTGGACAGTGCTGTAGCAACAATCTTGTTGATGCTCCACTAATGTACATGTTGCTGTCATTGCACTATTGATGACATTGCTGTCACTGCTCTGACAGCTGCCATAAAAATGACAATGGTGTTACTGTTACTGTAGTTTAATTTTGCACTCTCCATTGCTGTCACACCACTGTCAGATTCATGAAGCTATAACTCATCACAATTTGTATCAGAATCAAGATTAAATTATGTCTGCTTATGTCATATAATAATTATTAGAAGTAAATACTAATCTAGATGAGCTTATTTGTAGGGCTGACGATGCACGCTACGATCCTGGCTCATATCTTTAGTCTGGTGGAACAAGGCAAAGTAACTGTGCCTCTTTTCAACCAATCAGAACAACCAGCAAATATGGACAATCAGGTAAATAATGAAATTGTTTTTGAATATGTGTCTTGGCAAGTCCAGAATTTCAATATGTAAATGTTTCTTCTGGAAAAATCCTTGAATTTAAGCAATATTCATGTCCCCAAATTCTGTTTAAACATAGGCTGCACCCCTTACTTTGGACCAGACCTCTTGTTAAAAATGCAGTCTGTGCATGGTATTTAGAGTAGCTACTGCATCAAAAATAAATAGTAATAAAAATAATAATGATGATGAGAAGAAGAAGAAGGAGGAGGGGGAGGAGGAGGAGGAGAATTATTATTATTATTATTATTATTATTATTATTATTATTATTAATAGTAAATTCTCAAGCAGAAGTCAAATTTACTGTAATTATTGAGGTCAATTATTTTGTTTGGACTTGGTGTATCGACAAGTTTGTTCAGCATGTTCTAAATAGCAGTTATTTACTGACCTTTTTTCTGTATTGTAGACATACATACAACAGTATATCGCAACTGTCCTGAAGCAGGCCTTTCCTCACTTACAAGAGTAAGTAAATCACTCTTATTGTCAGCTATGCGACACTGTAATATTATGGAGAGAAAGTGAAGTAATTTATTTTTGTGGATACATTGAAAATGGTAACAGTTACCATCAATTTCAACTTGTAAATAGCATATATACTTATTTTAGAAACTTGCCATCAGCTATTGAATGATACTCTACTCAGGCAATTAAAATATTAATAGTTTTTCAAGGCCCGAAAATTCATGAAGCGGAGCTTGCGCATCTCTAAACTGTTTTATTTGTCAGTCTTGTACAAATTTTCATATTGGCTGCCATTTTGCCAAGTGTAATTAAAATTATTGCTCTGCATTATTTTTCTCTGTGCAGTTGATTAGTTGAGCTGAGATTTTCATTGTGGCATCACTTTTAAAATATCTCTACCAAAACAAGGTAAAGAGTCGGAAAACACACATGATTTTAAACTATTAATTTTGTCCTTGCAACAAATAAACTTTATAATGTGTAGAATAAATATTAATAATTGATGACAATATTTTCTGTTATAGGGCCCAGATCAAGATCACTGTTCAGGGGCTTTTCAACCTAAACCAAGATATTCCTGGATTTAAAGAGCATCTGAGGGATTTCCTTGTTCAGATCAAGGCAATTATTTTGACCACATTCATTTGGATTTTAATTAAGTTATAGATCAGTTTAGTTACAGCAGTCAGATAAATGAAAACAGAAGTCAAGATGACAGTTGTCTTCTTTTATTTTTAAATAAGACAGAGCAATGGGTTATTTGCTAAAAGGACCCAACAGTCAGGGTTTTTTTTGGTGAAAACCTGAAATAAAGAAACAATTCTAAACTGACAGTTAAACCAAGATGTAAAGATAGAAAGTGTGAATGTATTTTACTCAAAGTTGTGAGTTTAAGGTTGACCAAGTGACCAACTTGTTAACTTATTAACAAACATATTTCTATTAGTTTTATTTGAACAAATCTTTCACCCCCAAAACTTCTCAATTTAGAAAAATTTCAGTTTTTACATAAGTGCAGGCTTGATACTAATTTCAATCCCCCAAAATATGACCAGTATCTCTGGTTAAATCCCTTACTTCCCCATTCCCCACTCTGTGGAACCCATTAGTTCAGATAAATATTAACAATAGATCCCGGATCTTTTAATCATGCTGTTGGTTAATTTAGTTAATGTGTACTGTTTAACCAAACTGTTTTGCCTTGTTATTTGTTTCCTTTGTTTAGGAATACCAGGGGGAGGAGTGCAAGGACTTGTACTTGGAAGAACGAGAGCTGCAACTAAGAACTGCCCAGGAAGAGAAAAGACGGCTGCAAATGTCTGTCCCAGGAATTATCAACCCTCATGACATTCCAGAAGAAATGCAAGATTAACAAAATTTTGTGATTTATAATATTATAGTTAAATTAGAAGATTAGTTCTTTTGCAGAAAGTCAAAGGTGAACAGAGCTATCCAGTTTGATTCCGAAGAAAGAAAAGTTAAGGGAAGCCTGAGGAACTCTGTTTACCTTTGACATTATTTTGCTTGTAAGATAATAAGGTATTTTTATAACATTTGTGGTGACTACCTTCAGTTGTTTAGTTTGAGCCCTTAAAAAGGTATTCATGCATTGAACATAATTTATTTCATTTCCTAAGAAATGTGTTAGTTGCATATTCCTTGACATGTTCTTGAATACAATACTGTGACCAAAGTTATTGAACTTGTGGCCTGTCCTTGAAAATATCTCAAATTGCTCCACCAAGTAACTGTGAACCATCTTAGTTCAGCCTCCATTTTGCAACAGGATTCTCTATCCAAAATGGCTGTGAAATAAAGCATTTGTCAGATTTCTTGCTTTTGGCAGTAATCTGGGAAAAACAAACAACTGAATTTTTTTCTCCAATGAAAAAAAAAAGTTTTATGTTTACTAATAGACAAATAAATTGCAGCCAGTTCTTTTCAGTGGGGAGCAAAGCAGTTTTTAGATTTAGATGAAATTTTGATAAAAGTCTGTGTGCATCATAAGTCATGCAATAAATTTAGACCAGACACATACAATGTATTACACAGATAGTTATGATCATGGTTATTTATCTTTCCAATACCAGTAGATAGTTTTCTGCTAGTTTTATAAAGTTACATTAATTTTCTTTTTTTCTACACAAGAACAACTTACAGTGGAGTCTTGAGAAAAAATATCAGACATAAATTTATACGAGCTGTTTAATTTATGAAATAAGAGTATACATTCAGTAACTCTGTACTTATTTTATATAATTATTTGTTTTATATGTAAAACTATTTTGTGTCTATCGAAGAATGCTATCTTTCTACAGATAGTACATTAAGTTGTTTCAGTTGTACAACTGTGTTTTGCATAATACCGATGTCACAGAATACACATAAAATTATTAAAAGATTTGACAGAGTGATCTGTTCATTAATAGAACACAGTGTTACATACATTATCATTCATAAGCATTGCACAGTTCACATCTAATAACATCAGACTGTTTATTCATTGTACAGTAAATTAGCAATCCAGTTTATCAAATTGATATGTTCTTGTACCAGTTAGAATTAGTGCATTTTAAGATAGATCTACATTTTGCTGCAGCCAAAGTCTTTGCAGTGGAAAGTTATTGTTTTGAAAATTAGCAGAAGCTTTAGGGACCATGGAGCTATGATTAAGCTTTTCAAAGTTTAATACATTTTTGATGATTTAAGGAGCTCTAAATTTTAAAATTGCCTTGGGAGCGCGTGCCCCTGACCCCACAAGAGTATTCGCGCTTGCAGCACTTGTGCTACTAAGCCCCACCAATCCAAAATACGCTCCTGGTCCCTGAGCTTCACTCTTGTTCTGGCACATTCTGAAACTTCAAAATTTCTTTTTTTTATTGATCAGAAGAATATCAATTTAAGAAACAATTATTATTAAACTCAGCTTTTCAAGACACAAAATTAATAGTCATTTTATGGACATTTTTCAGTCATTTTCAATTGTTAGGTGTGATTTATATATTTTGAAAACTTTTTCATCAGTTTGAGGATTAAGCCACTTGTACAACCAAGTAACTAACCTAGAGGCTTTGCTGTTGTAAATGTATGCCATACTGCCGGATTGCTTGTTTTGTTAACCAGCAGTTTACCCACAGTGAACTGTTCAATTTTTGATTTGAAGTATTTTTGGAATATATTATCTTTTGAAAATCTTCTGCTGTAAAGTTTGGAAGTTTTGAAGTCTGAAAGTGTACTAAGAGCCTATTAGTAGTTTGAAGTTATTTGTAATCATAATATTTTATCACAACAGACCATACTTATTTAGTTATTGAGGTCATTCCTCTGTTAAGCATTACGCGACTCAGTGCTGTGCATGTTAGCAAATTAGGAAGGCATGCTACAATTTTATTTAATTACTGCTAAAACTGGATCTTTCAAAATTGCAAACTATCTATTTCTGTCGTTTAAAGACACTCGTTGAAACTCTCCCCAGTTTGGCAATGGAAAATACTTAAAAAACATTTTTTGCTGTGTTTTGTTCAATGTTTCCCAAACTAACATAGGGATCCCCTAGTTTTTAACTCCATTTAAATTTAAATTAGCTTGACTGAAGAGAGGGGATATGAAATCTTTGACTGGTCATACAAAGCTCCTTACGGAGTATGAGTGTGCCTTCTGTATTCAATTTTGGCTTTCTATTGTGGTGAAAAATAGAAAATCTGTGTTTGCTTCTATTTTAGGGGAATGACCTTTCTGAAAGTAGGTTGGCTGTTGTATTAATCCATGTTGTTCAGAATTGGCAGAAATTTTTATTATAATCACTTCTTTTCTGTTATTAGCTGAATAGTAAGAGACAGGTCAAGCCTCGCTGCATTTTGTCCCCTCCCCTGCTGCCAACCCATGTTTGTAGACCCCAGGGTCAGTCTGTCAGGGCAAGTGACAAACTATCCCTGGGTCTCCGAGAATGGTCTCAACATGTCGAGTGACTGCAAGTAACGTCAAATTTTCAGGAGTTTGGATTCTGTTCCACCCACTCCAGGCCCCTTGATAGTTTGTCACCCCAGTCTTACCCCACTTAGAAATAGTTGGAACTTTTGTTATCTGGGTTTCCCAGTTCCATTTATCTGAAGAAATAAAATAAAGATGCAAATTGCAAAGATTACTGTGTATGGATTTGTTTGAAGAGGTGGTCAGAAGACAACACTTTTTTGTGATCATGGTGTTCAGGCTGGGCTTGTTTGAATTTGTGACATGGGTTGGGGGGGGGGGTTTAAAATGGCTGCAGCCTACAAACCCATTAGCACTGAAGCTATCCATACCAAATTACCGACAGTGATAATTTACATAAGTTGATGTAAATACAAATTATTGATTACAGAAATTAAGTTTTGTTGGAAATTTAGGAAGCCAGCTCAAATTTAGTTAAGTAATCAGGGCCCAGTTGTTCAAAGCCCAATTAGTGCTAATCCTGGGTTAACTCCAGGATTGGTACTAAATCAGGCTTTGAACAACCGGGCCCAGGAATATGGAAAATGTTTTAAATGACTCAAAAATAGTGGGAAAATTGTTAGAATAGATTTTTAATTTCTTAAAATTTACAACTTCACTTTAAGAAAAAAGTTCATAATCCATAAAAAAAGTTGCTGACATGTTGCTCAGAAACTGATTGCCATGAAAAAACAATAGTCATTTGACTTTAATGGCTAAAAAACGGGAAAATTCAAAGTGAGGCCTAGATGCATTGATCTTGCTAGTAGTGGACTTTTCTATTTTTGTTGAAATTGTTTTATGCCATTCGTGGCCATCAGGGTTTACCATGCCTTTCCCATGAATACATTTTTCCCCTAAATTACAAAAATACCTAACCATGTAATGTAGTTTTATAAACCTGCACTTGCTTGAAAAACTGGGGGCACAAAAAGGTGGAGCGGGAGGGGGAGATTTTGCCCAAGTTTCAGAATGGACAAGAAATCTTAGCCTGCTAGCTGGCTCTCCTGTTGTTTTTTCTAAAATGTTCACCCACCCCTTGATCTTTGCTCGCCGCATTAATCCCAAAACTGATTGAAAATCATTTTCAAAAAAAAAACCAACAGGAGAGCTGGCTAGCAGGCTAAAGAAATCTCAAACAATTTTGTATGAATCCTTTTAGTTAAAATTGTTTGACCTTTTATTCATACATGTTTTCAAATTATTGTAATTCCACATGTCAGCTTTGTAACTATGAACATTTTTTATTTTGTCTGTGCACTTTCATGGCAACAGGGCCAAAAATGGTATTGCACCTGTAATTATTATAGATCGATAACCACAAAAGAATACTAAATTAAGCTTTAAAAGTATTTCACACATAATCAGTTTTTCAAAGGAAAATATTTTGTAGAATACAGCATCTCCAATATATTTTGTTGCTATGGAATTCTCTATCTTTTCGTGTATATCTATGAAACTACTCTTAGCAAATTCTGTCACTCAAGTTGCATAAATTATTTACACCCAACAACTTGTCGAACGTTCTGGCAATGACTAGATATCTTTTTCTGTTTATAAAAATTCTCAATGTTAGCCAACTCATTGCCAAATAAAGGGTTAAGCACTTCTTCGCTCTTCAAGTCAGAAAATAATTTAAAATATGTGAGTTATATTTTTTAACTCGAGTTTGAAAGTCTATGAACAATATGCATCTCTGGTCAAGTTTATAGCATTGTTTTATATCTCACGCAACCAATCGCTCGAAGAACCACTATATTATCATCTTTACTAACCTATTAGTCTTTAAATAAATACTTCTTGTAAACATACTTTGTAAATCTAATTATTCTGTTTGAATAGTTTCAAGATCTGTGCGCCAGCGTACGTACAATTAAATGCGATAACAATTTACTGCTACCGGCATTAAAACTAATGACATTGAAACCATACATTCTCTTAAGTGACAGTAAACCCCGCGGCAAGTCAGAAAGTTTGCGTAAACTTGACTTTACAGAAACAACTTGAGAGTTCCCGGCGATTTTCGGTTATGAACACAAAATCTCGAACATACCGGGTAGAAATGGATCATTGTTATTGAGAAGGTCTTCGTCTTTGCAAGAATTTAGCGTAGGTTCACATGCTAATTCCTGCAAAAGTTCGTTGATATCGACATCCATATCTTCACTTGAAACTGTAGTCGAGTCTGTTAATTCCGAGATACTTTGAAGAAGAGAATCGAAATCAATTTCTTCATCTTTTTCAGACTTTTTGTCGATAGAATTCGATCGTTCTTCTGTCGATTTCATTTTTGATGGGTTCGTAAGCGCAATGTTTGTGTGAGATACAGGTGTCCGTGGTGCGGAATCTTCGAAATTAGAAGTGACCTTTTCTTCCAAAAAATCCCGTACATTTTCCCTGAAATCCATTTGCTCATCTTGATCATTAGTCCTACTTAAATCTTTACAATCATGGCTAGTTTTTCGACGTTTCGGTGAGGGGCAGTTACATGAATGAAGTCCAAGAATTTCAGCGTACAATCTTCGCACCGTGCACTCAAGAACCGCTTCAACACGCATATCGGGGTCACGTTTCCTTTTGTTTCTCAACTTTTTGCGAATAGCCAAGTCAACAAAGTGTTCCTTTTCAGACTTTTCGTCTTCTCCAGTATGGCACATCTCCTCGAGTATTTTCCTCTTCAAATATGAGACGCGGAAGTCCCTAAATCTTTCCTCTCGCTGCTTGCGACGCAAGAAGTACGTGACCTTTGCTTGGACTTGGAGAGTTATCGCTGACAGTCGATCGAATTCTCGATTATATAAACGACTTAAAATATCACTGGTAATCTTTCTCCATCACTTGCAAGTGACAAGAACGGACTCGACTTCTTAACTGCACAGTTACAACTGAGGGTGCAATCCCTCCTCAGAATAAATTAGGTTTTTAAAGCCCAATATTTGTCAGCAAAACAGTTGTCAACTGGAAACAATATCGATGAAAACTTGCGGCGCAAAAGGTCCCGTTGAAATGATTTTTGGGCCTTGGGTGAAATGTCTTCTTCGCACAGATGTTTGAATGTACGTGTAACACAGTTTGATTAAGAAATTCCGAATGTCCACAAGTAACAAACGCGGAAACGAACACACCAACAAATTCTCTTGCGTAGAACTTTCGACTGACTGAAAAAATTAGTTCATGGTGATTTTATTTTGTTGCCATGAATCTGATTGATGTGCGCTCAGCCAATCAGAATGTGCTCTTCAAATGGCTTTGACAACACACGCGTCATATCTGTCACGAACGCTGGGAAAATCCCATGAGTTTTCCGAGAACACATTTTTCCCTTTCGCTTTAAATGGCTTTCCTTTGTGATATTTTAGATTTGGAAGCACGCTCACAAGACTTTCAAAACTGCAGACAAGATTGGGAGATGAAGCAAATGCAAAAATAATAGAAAATAACAGAGAGACTACTACAACTTCTTGTTTCATTTTGTTGCGTGCATGTAGTGGGTACAATGCTTTGTATAAACACGACCAGAGAAGCACGCAAATGTCCCTCAAAACTGAACTCTTGTTCTTATGATAAATTACACATATTTCCCTGTTTCTTCTTGAATATGATAGAGTTTGATCTCTCGAAATTGCTAATATTTTCAAAATTAAATAAAAATTAACTTCGGACGTGCACAGTTTTCAAGCGTGACCTCTCGTGATCTCGTCACGAAAGAGATTGTTTACTACGACTGTTGGCACGTACAAATGTTATATTTTCAAAGTTTGAGAAAATAAGAAGTAAGTAAAAAATTCACAAAGTCTTCACAGGCTGTAATTGTAAAGGCTTTACAAATTTGGACTGATACTCAATCTCACAGCTTAAAAATCCATAATTTATATTTTGAAGCATGTTAAGGCCCGTTAAGGCGTTATCAAGGGATATATACTGATACTGCCATAATCACAACCGCATCAGTCATTTGCGGCTTTGTTTTTACCCCAAAACTTGGTTGTTTTTAACTCAAAATTATTAAATTTATAAGTGTTTAGAACAAAAGTCTACAATTAAAGTAATGTGCGCTATACGCGTGTATTCTCGCTATTTTATAGGCAACTATTTAAATCCAAGTTCAATCACGTGCAACGTCAGCGCATTTTGCAAAACACCATACGGACACGCAATGCACGCCAAATGTTACAAAAAATGACACCGGAAGAGAAGTAACTGTACTTGTATGATTCGCTTCTCCAGATGTACTTAACTATAAGTCCTATCGCACATTTTTCTCAAAATCCGTAGCTGAAAGAAACCTATGGCATTCCGTTTCGGACAAAAATACCACAATAAAATAATTAGTTCAAAAATAATATTTTGTCTCCAAAATAGAGAAATGTTCTCCAAAATGAAAAAATGCATGA
>JAOBYE010426643.1:3371-13984 GCA_025403585.1 Parazoanthus swiftii
TAATATTATTATATTTTTTGTTTTATCTAAGGGCAGTGGTCAATAAAGATACTGTATTGTATTGTATTGTATTGTATTGTATTGTATTGTATAACTCGTGTGCAACCGTCTCAGTTTCGACACAACCATTCAGCCATCTTCAAACGTGCACAAGCGCAAAACGTTGTAATTTATGCCTCAGACTAGCTTTGCAATTGTGTTGACAACTGACATTTGAGAGATGGTAACGTCCCTACGTTTTCTTATCATTATCTGCGAGTTTGTCTTGTGTCAAGGTTAGAATATCCTCACGAACAAGTATAAGCCGACACACAGACACACTTACAAAAATACATACATGCATAAATGCGCACTTACTTAAGTGCGGAAGCTCATACTCGATACTATCAGATTAACTTGATTTCTTAGTTTCTTCGAACTTGCGGTAATGTTTAATCAATAGAAATATATCTACAGAGTATTGAAACTATATATTAATGTTACATGTTTGCATGTTTTTATAGAACCAGTTACTTGAACCACTGTCTGACGCAGTCAATTTCAGGTATGACTTATGATTGGCCAGCTTCTCGAGATTTTAGGTTCTAAACAAATGCATCCTTAATATACTGTAGAATCTTTAGTCGGCTTCCTCATTCTCTCTAACATTGCCCTATCTTTGTCAACAGAAAAGCATTTCAACATGCAAGTCGTAACCTTAGCTGGAGGTTTGTACTCAGATCTTGTTCCATAATGAGATTTTTACTTTAAATGTATTGAACTGTTTTAGTTTGATACTAAACGCCACATTTAAGTTTGACTCTCATGCAGTAACATTTTACTTTGAAATGAAGCATTAAAACGTTTGTAAACGAGGTTCAACATAGTCTTCCTCTATTTATGTCCACTTTTACAAACAAACCCAAAAGTTGGTTGTTGTCCATTGAACTGCCATCTTGAAAATTGTATATATTAACGTCGCAGTCTTGACAAACAACGGCCTTTCTTATTGGTTCTACATGCAGTTTAAAAGACTGTGATAACGTGCAAGATGGCAACCGAACTATGAATTAAATCAATTGTGAAATTGGACACAGATAAAGAACAACTATGTAAAATCTGCATAAGCAGGAGCATCAATGCCTCAATTGAGGGTATTAAGTTGCTCGGAGTCGAGAACCCATTTATTGGCTCTAAAATAGAAGTTGATAGATGTTTATGTTGTCTTGTATATAGGTTCATTGTTTGTATGTCTACAACACCCCAACCCGAGATCAGATGGAACATTGTTACCAGTAAGTTAAAGTTTGTTTTCCTGTTGTTCCAAGAGTCTCGTCCAGCAATTTCGTTTTCCTTTTTCAAATGTCATGATGCAGATACCATGAGGTTGTGAGCTATGTTGATAGCTGGGAATTTGGTCAATAAAAAAAGGCAGAATAAAAAGTAATCTACTTACAAACTGCCTATTTGTCCCATGCAATCTTGTATTTGTTTCGCATATCCTCGAAGCAGTTGTTGAATTATCAAGTTCAATGTATAGCTGAAAGCGTACTCTAGATATAGATTTTTCCGACACCATCCACGGCGAGCACATGTCCAATGTCAGTTCCTAGAGGGTACATCATTAGCAAATCATAAATGCATAATCCCCAGGGGGCACAGTGAGGGAAATACACTAGACCTGATTTCAGCAGTGGCAAATAATCGATTGCTCGCCACTGACAAATAAAGATATTTTTCGTTTGCTAAATTTCTTGCAGTAGTTGTTAAATAGCCACATGCCAGGATAGGACCTGTGGTTTCTCTGATCAATCCTGATGGACGACTTCCGAATACGTTTTACCATTCATTATTAAACTTCAGATATAAAGGTCACCTGTCTCGATTAGCACCTACATGGTTATTACAGGTGGCCTACACTTATTAATTTGTAAATTTCTCATTTCTTTGTGTTTTGTTTTCTGATGTAAAAACTGTGTGTAAATAAATTGTTGTTGTTTTTGTTGTTGTTTCTCTGCACATTACTTATTTCCTTATAAACCTTGCTCATACTTGAACAAGAGAAATTTTAATTTGTTTGTGTTAAATTTCTTAACAGGAAAATGTGACAGAACCAACTAAAGGCTCGAATACTAAGGATGACCTCGAGTATTCCGTTTTCATGCTTCACCACGGTAACTAGAAACTAAACATATTAGCTTAGCAAGAAGCTAAGATACTCTTTTGTCAGATTGCTTTGCAACAAATGGTTTAGAGGTGAACTAGTGAATGTGTTAGTATCAGTTGTTACTGCAATTAAACATTCAGAAGTTGGAAAAGCTTGAAAGAAGAGTAGCACTAGGAGGAAGTGAGTGTTGCTTTGGGTTTTCGGGATCAATCCTGGTTTCCGAGGAACAACCCCCCCCCCATAAACCCAAAGTTAAATCTAGCTCCAAGCCTAACCTAAGGGGGGAGTGGATTGGACATTTCCCAGAAGCCCAGATTGAACTGCTTTTCCAGTGCTCTCCCGACTTCCCAAGTGCATCCATCATGAACTTGGTAGACACACAGCTATAGCATGGACCATTTCATTTAGAACATAAGCACTTCACTTCACTTCAATAAGATAAAAAGCTATCGAATATCTTTTTGTAATAAATTTTTATAGTAAAACTCGGTAGTTCCTCTTCCTTTTCTTGATCGTTGCCTTTAGTTACTCAAGAGATAGAACGCGCATGAGAGAGAGACATAGTCAAGGTCCTATATTACCAAGGGCACGAAGAATTACGAATGAATGAATATATGGATGGATGAATAGATTGATGGATGGATGAATGCATGGATGGATGTATGGATAAGTGAATGAACGAATGAATGAATAACCTTCATATACTTCGTTTTCCATTTGGAAACCTTTCCGAAACCCTTTTCTTGGTACCAGCTAATTTCCAGATTTGCTTGAAGAAGTTGCGATATGTGTTTATCGAGTTGCGGATTCACATTCACGCCATGCATAAATTGTAGGAAGAAATGCTAGCTTTGTTTTAACTGGATTTTCGCTCTCCTCAACACCTGTAATAGGATTTGCCAAATTTCTATGAGGTGCTTTATATATTTTGACATTTCCACTGATTCTTTGTTTGTCCAGGTCGCGTTCTTCACTGTGTGTTGCCAGGAATCCTTCACCAGTTGAATGTTGAAAACTGCAGAATATTTTTTTCTTCCTTAAGTAAGTATAGACATCCATTTTTTTTGATAAATGGAAAAAACTACCAAAGTTAAAATGTGAAAATGTAAAACGTAACTACTATGTCTTCTCCTTTTCCACTGCGACTGCACTTCTCCTCCGTCTCTCCCACTACGCTAACTAGATGACTACTTGCGCCCAAATAAGAGGACTTGCAAATTGTAAAATTTTACATAACTTATAATATATAGGACGTTTGCAGGATAGCATCATATACTACAACTACAAGAATGCTTATCGACGTTCTTTTGTAAAATAATTAATGTCAATCAAAATTTGGAAAAGAAAGAAAATTCGTAAAGTATTCTGGAAAATTGTAGAACAGCGGCGCCATCATGCAAATTTCATGTTTTTAAGAGTATAGAAGCCTCCATTTGCTTGTTTGATATTGTTTTTCCAGTCCAAGCAGCACTAGGGCTAATAAAGGTGCAGGGTACGATGCAAACGAATTAACTGGTTGTCTGTTTACCACTCTAACTTCCCAGACGATTACATAGTTGTATTACTGCCTGGCTACTTCCTCCATCTGTTGGATTGTGGAGCCGAGCATGGTCCCTGCCATCACATCGTACTGCAAGGTACTGTTTGGTTTTGTATTCCTTCCTTCCCTTCCTTCCTTCCTTCCTTCCTTCCTTGCTTGCTTCCTTCCTTCCTTCCTTCCTTCCTTGCTTCCTTCCTTCCTTCCTTCCTTCCTTCCTTCATTCATTCCTTCCTTCCTTCCTTCCTTCCTTGCTTCCTTCCTTCCTTCATTCCTTCCTTCCTTCCTTTCTTCCTTCTTTCCTCCTTCCTGCCTTCCTTCCTTCCTTCCTTCCTTACATAAAGCTTAATAGTATAGACGGTGCACAAAATCGCTTGGAAAAACAACCAAATGAGACAGTATTTTCGAAAGATGAGAAAAATGTCTTTCTTAGAATCCTTTTCCTATCTATTTCTGTTTTTCGAAAATGCCGTCTCGCTTGGTTGTTTTTCTACACCATAAAAGTGGTCCAGTACTTGCTTATTACCTAAAAGTAAAACACTGAAGACCGATGAAAATCGTATCATTTTACGACACCTTCCCACAGACGATGCCATTCCTACGTTTCAATGTTCCGAAGCAGACGCGTCCAGCGAGCCAGCAACATTGTTTTACATGAACAAGGAACAAACTACATCAGTTTTAACTGGTCGGTAATAATGGTTATAGCTGATAAATAACTGCAACACTGTTTTATATGAACGAGGAACAAAATACATTGGTTTTATCAAGTCGGTAATAATGTTTATAGTTGATAGATAACTGCAACACTGTTTTTTATGAACGAGGAACAAAATACATTGGTTTTAACAAGTCGGTAATAATGTTTATAGATAACTGCAACACTGAGGAACAGCTACATCAGTTCAATAGGTCGGTACTAATTTAGACAGGTGATAAATAAGAACTTGTGGGTTTTTCTAGGTACTGTTGCATGACTACTGGAAACTGCTACTGTAGTCCTGGAACTCCAGACTGACCCCTGGAGAAACTGAAAAAGAATTCATTGGGTTTTTATTGTTTTATTAAAATTGTGACTTTGGCAGAGAAAAACCTTCATGTTTCTATTGGTTTGATTTCAAACTATTCCTGGACGTTTAATGAGTTGTCAAGAACGCTCTGGGGAAGTCCTGTATTTCAGTTGTTTGAACCCTATGAAATACACTGATCTGTTAAGCTTGCTTTTGTCACATGTTTCTAGCATCCTTAGAAAACACCTAATTATGAGACACATATATCCAGAAGTACATTTTTGTCAGTTTACCATTGGTTGTGTCGTGGAAAATCAAAATATGTAATTCTGTTTTATAACCGTTTATTGTTGTTTTATTTGTAAATGTATTTTTAGTTGCCAAGGCATTGCTTTACTATTGTATGTTCCGCAAAAGAAGCGATTAACTGTTTTTGAATTTGTAAAGTTAACTTTTAAAATGAGTTGTACTTGTTGTTTTAAAACAAGGTAGACAGTGCAAAATACATCGAAACTGCTTTACATAACTCTCTTAATACTGATTTAGGTCCGTGTGTGTTTAATGCGAGCAGTGGTGACGCATTCAAATACAGTTTTGACAAGAAGGCTTTGGTCGAAATGTTCTCAAGGTAATCTTCTATATTTTTCACTGATTGCTGGAATTAAGCCACTATTAATAACAGTAGCAGCTTAAGCAGACGCATTTTTTCTCGTTTCCAGTTGAGGTCAGCTTGACAAACTCAAAAAATCTTTTGACAAAGTTGTAACTCTTTTGCTCTCGTCGTGTGTGCTTTGACGTAATTTATGTATACAAAGGCCTTGTTACATGCTGCCATTTTCTTGCAACTTGTCTCGCTAGGACACCTAGCATTTGGAATCAAGTTGCACAAATTGTTGCAGCGTGTAAGACATTCCTTGAAAAGAAAAAAAATATTGCGAGACAAGTCATTGCAATAATTGAGAAAAGGAGAATTCATTTGTACTTTCTGCAACGATTACAGCAAGTCGTTACGGAAAGTTTTTAAGTTTGTGCATATACGACGTGTTTAGCTACGTCGTTGCGAATCAAGTTTCAGGAAAATTTGCACCGGGTAATGTCGCCGTAGAATTAGGCCTTGTTAGGAACCTGCCATGTAATATGGTACGTAGATAACAAAAGCTACTTTGTAAATGGGCACGAAAGAACGCAGTGTATCTCAGTCTTTTGATGTCAGTGCATGGAAATCAGAAAATACTGCTTTGTTTGTGTTTGTGATTGTTGATGTGCCGTGAGCTTCCGAATACAGTCCCATGGGCTTGTAGCTTTGTAAGCATTTTTTTACGGGGCTTTTATTGGGAGTGGGCTTATATTGGGGAAGGGGAATGTGGGGCTTGGGTCTTTGCGCTTGAATTGGGGAAGGGGATGGGGCTTATATTCGGAAGGAATTTTGCGTTTAATGATGTTTTGGATTATAACCGGATACGTCTCGAGATCTCCAGTTCTAAAACGACAGTAAACACACGTTAACATGTTAAATTGTCGTTTTGATTGTGTTCAAGGACTTGAAAGCACTGTCAATATTCCAGTTAACCGTATTTGAACGAAACAACAGTTGTAGAACTTCGTTTTGTCTATTTCAAGACTATTATTAGCTCCCCGTAATTGTAATCCCGTGGACGTATATTCGAGGGGGTTTGTAATTAGAAGGAATTTTGCGTATTATATTTGGGGGGGGGCTTGTTTTTGGAGGGGCTTCTATTCGGAAGAATGAGGTTTGTGCGCAGCAACAATGGTGTTAAGAGACCACACTGTAGTTAGAAGGCGGTCCTCCACTGCCAAGTGAACGCAGCAGCTGTTTTGGAGCCTACTAAGACGACTAGCTCACTTGCATTTTGTGCGATTATTTTTCAAGAACCCATTTACCCAGCACTCGTTCAGCTTTGTTGCATATGGCTCTGGTACATCTACGAGAAACCAACATGGCAAAAAAGGTCAGTAGTAGAACAGTTCTATTGGGGAATGTTACCAACGAGGACAGAAACGTCGTCTAAAATGGCAAAAAAGATTAATCGTTTGTAAATCGTTCGATTTTGGGTGTTGGGAAACTATATTTAATCCTTCGGCGCTAGGCTGAAATCCCTGCGGCCAGTGTCTCTACTAGTTTACATTTCACAGATGAGTCTGCATTCGGCTACTATCTAGTTTACACTGACTGTTATCGTACATTTGAATAAACCAATCACAATTGGTCTTTTAGGCTCGAGAGCCAATCACAAATGAGAAAATTATTACGATAACAACAACAAATCACGTCTCTATAACTGCATGTGGCAGCAAACAAAATGAAGAATTTTTCCTCGTTATAGTGAGTTTTACTCAAACCCTCTTCTTTTCCTTTTTTTCTCGAAAACTGGATAATTTATGATAACTTAGTAACAGGACTTTGTGTCTTCCAGCTCTTTCTGTATTCATACTCATGATAAAAATGGGTCTTCTGCTTCGCAGTTGTTCAGTTTTGTTCACTTGCAAGATCCAGTTAGTCATATTACCATAACTTTTAGTATGTAATTTGGCATCTGATATTATATTTGCCCTTGTTGGACGCTGCTTTCCTATCTGATCCAGTAGAATGCTTAACACTCAACCGTATACTTGCTTTCCCAACAGATGATCCAACATCTTTGTCACGACCCTGCTAGCCCCGAGTGCTCCGGGATCTTGAAGGAATATCTTGTTGGTATGCATCAGTGTGGCACAAAATCAAACAAACAAACAAATACCCTTCAGATAGTGATTTTGTTCTTTTTTTTTATGCATTACATTTTCTCGATTGTTACAAGATGTAGTAGTTATTTGTGGTCATATTATTTTCATTTTTTAAAGATGTTTAGATGTGTATATAACTATGGCTAAAAGATTTGTTGATAGGTTAATCTGAAAATGTCCTACGAACGAAACCTTAGTGAACTTTAAACGAACGTTTTAGTCACGTGTATGTATATGAAGATTCTTGTATTTTGTGTTCGTGGTTTTTAAACGTTTAGTGATCAGTAAGGATGTTTCTTTAACCAACAAACAAATAAGTGTTTACATGTAAATTTTCACACTCACAGGATCTACATATGGGCAGATAAAGAGAGAGCTGGACAAAGACACACAGAGGCTAATGCCAATTACATGCGAGGAAATGTTTCGTGGTCACCTGGAAAAGGTATCATTATCATATTTAATACAAAACAATACATCGCATCACATTTTTCTGTCCCTTTCTCCTCTGGAGGCCAGCCGAAACACTGGGATACTTAAAAGATTTTGTTGTCTTAAAAACACTTTATCCAGAGCAACTATATATATAAAAATCTCTTTATATTTTACACATGATACATCACGTTACATTAGGTTACAATAGGGAAGTCTGAAAACTGGAATATCCGTCTTGGTAAGACTGAGATGGGCTTGCAACCAAGAGAAAGTTTATCTTCGGGAGCGGGATTGTAACGTCGATTTTTCACAGTGCCTACAAAACATATAGCTACTTTGAAACTCCAGGGACTGTGGAGTCTTCCATTCCTTAACCCGTCGGAAATCCGTAACAGGCACACGTTTTTGATTATGCGTAATACTTTTCGAACAAACACAGCCAAACACCCGCCATTTACTCAGGTTTATCTAAAACACGCTAAACTGGTCACAGAAAGGTCGCTATTAATCGATTAGTTTTGTTATTGATCTTCTCATCAACTTATGAGTGTTGTTAATGCTTCTTATTGCTTTTTATCTTATCTTACAGGATAAGAACAGGAAGCGAATTGCACGTATAACGTTGGCCTCTTGTAAAGATAGTCAGATGGAGTTCCAACACGTGAAGGTTACACTAAGTTTATTTCTTCCTTTTACCACTGTTTTCATTGCTATGCCGGCGATCCTCGGGCTTTTACTGTCACTCTAAAAAATGTTTGTTTTGGGATGCTGTCAATCAAACCATAGTTAATAGCGCGAACTGGTTTTGAAACTCGGGCAGTTTCTTTGTTATATGTTTTGTTCTCTTTTTAGTTGGCCTTGAGAGAGTGCACAAAACACATATAAGTGCATATGAACAACTAACCTATAGACACCTTTGGGCTCACACGTAAAACAGAGCAATGTGCAGTTGTTACATTTTGTTCAACATAAAACCAAGCAGCTTTGTACAATCCTTTTGAAGTTTGTTCAGCTATATAACCAGTACGCTCTTTCAACTATGATCAAACACAACCTTAAAGTCTCGCTATATACAAGGCTATAAGAGCTCCTCTTCTTTTTACGCTTCGTGGCTTGAAATTTTAACTTCAAATTTTGCAACCACGACAAACTATAGGCAGGTATATATGATGCAGAAAAGTACTTATGGAGGAACTTCCTCGAGGTCCGAGGTGTGCTCGTACAAAAAGCAAAAAAATACTAATAGCATATGTGCAGGCTGTAGGTGATTTTATTGGAGAACATGTCACTGATACGGAGCTATTTGTGAGTCATCGTTTGCCTGTGAACAGATTCACTGCACACTATTTTGTTGTAAGAACAACTTTATAAGTACAACGAGGCTCGGATTGACAAAATGTAAGAACTATTTAAGAACAAGCTGAAGCTCGGGCTCGATAGCTGATTTTTTTTCGGGATAATCATTGGAAATCGCCGGTCTCGGGAAAATGACTCAGCAAATCCATGATAAATCCGCGGGGATGAATTGATCAAGAATACACCCGTTAAGCAATTCGTTTTCCAATACATGTATTGCAATACTTTAGGCTTAATTTTTATTTGTTTTAAGCCAAATAGAGATTTGAACAATTTAAGAACAATTTGAGGCTCAAACCACCAAAAAATTAAGGACAATGAGCCTCGGCCAAATTTACTGGTTCTTAAAAAACAAAAAACGTGTACTCGAGATCCAGCGTGAGGTGAGAGATAATTTCTACAAAGCCACAAAAAACGTACACAAGAGAACAACCAAGGATGTGAGACTAAGCTGCAGATCTGAACATAACATTTATCTATTGGACAGCCTCGCGTAACGTAACAGGTATCTGTTCCATGTTTGTTTGAAAGCCAGAAAAGACATCAATCATAAATTTTGTTTAGACACAGGGAGGAAAGATTTTTGTGAGAAAGGATAAAGTTCAAAAGGTTATATAAATAATACGAATACGAATTAAGACAACACTAAAGTGTTTTTCAGCCAAAGTGCATATGAGTGCAAATTAGTTTTTACTGTGATAGAACCATTATACACATTTATTACGATTGGCCGAAAAAGTAATTCAAAAATATTAAATTCTACTGGTTTTATTTTGCTTCAAAAGTGCGAAAATACGCCATTTTTAGCACCCGTGTAAATTTTGGCCACGCTGTAGGAGACTGGGACGAAAAAAGGCCGTGACGTCAAACAAGTCAGACCCCTGCGACGATCCATGCTTGTTTTCATGTCTTCTCTTTGGTTTTCAAGGGTTTTCATCGTTTGATTTAAAATGGGAAACCCTTGTGTTGTCGGAACATGTGCAAGTCAAAACCATACATCGGGAGCTGCAGGGGAGTAACTTGTTTGACGTCAGAGGCCTATTGGAACCCAGGCTTCCCAAAACGCGGTCAAATGTTACACAGGTGTAACTTTGACGCCGTATAACACAAAAACGAAAAGTCAGAATTGATTTATTTTTTCAGAAATCTGTTTAGAAGCATCAACAGTATTTGTCACCAAACTTTTTTTATATTTTGTCCTACTGTGTGTATTTTTACAGAGTGACAAGAAAAAAGAGGCAGATTTTTGGACTGCGCTTGCAAATAATACAACAAAACCTTCAGTTAGGTATGTACATGTTTCTTGTCTGGGATAGAGAAGGGGACAGACCCGGGTGGTAAGTAGGCTGGGCGAGGCAAAACACAGTACATTACGTTACATTAC
>JAOBYE010426865.1:0-13982 GCA_025403585.1 Parazoanthus swiftii
TCTACATCCTGGTATCTTCATGTACAGCTGAACGGAGTTCATTCCCAGACAACCTGGATCAATGGAGGTTTCTGGGCAATAATCCATCCACCCCTCCCATAAACCAGAAACTAAACCTAACCCAGACCTTGACTCTAAACCTAACCTAAGGGAGGGGTGGGTGGTTAGTTCATTAGTATGAGTAACATACCCGGTGCACTACATCCTGGTATCTTCATGTACAGCTGAACGGAGTTCATTCCCAGACAACCTGGATCAATGGAGGTTTCTGGGCCATAACTGATCCATCCACCCCTCCCCTTAACCAGAAACTAAACCTTACCCCGACCTTGACCCTAACTCTTAAGCCTGTTTCCCATATAGACGTAAACCGTCGCAAACGGTTTGCGGAGGGGTGTTTGCGAGCCAACGCAAATCGTTTGCATTGATGGGAATACATTTTATCATTTGTTTCAGGCATGTCTCGTTTCTGTATCGGACGATCGCAAACAAACCGTAAGAATGGAAGGCAGGTCGACGACCTTTTGGGACGCGACAACGAGAAATAGGTGACATGGGAATGTCATCGCAAAGAGTTTGCGAACGATCGCAAATAGTTTGCAGTTTGTCGCAAGCAGTTTGTTGATCATCGCAAACATCCCTCCGCAAACTGATTGCGTCTCTTTGCGACGATTTACGTTTATATGGGAACAGGCTTAAGAGAGGGGCATGCATGTTGGTATTGCATGGGCGACTGCCAGAAACCTACAGTAATATAGCCACACTGATTGATTGAAGGGATCAAAATTACATGAATTACTTATTCCTATAGATGAATACGGTCAACCAACACACCCAAAAGGTTGAAAAAATTGTCGCCTGGCTAGGAAACCGTGACTGTGAAACTAACAATATTTCCTCTGTTATCCAAACAAAAGGTAATATTTAATCGCGTCTCTTGTGAGGCAAAAACCACTTTCTTGTTGGCTGTTTTAACTTGTGTGACGAGTTTGCTTTTCCGTCGGTCAAAAAGAAACTCCGCATACACGAGTTTTATAATTTGGTCCAGTGACCAAAAGCCTATTTCTCAATCATGCGCAGAGTAAAGTAACGGTTTTGCTGGTGGTCACAACACCTGTTTACATCATTCTGTGACATATTTAAGGTTTTATGTTTTACCTTCTTTCGAAAACAACCAATCTTGTTTCTTTCTTAACACCATATACCATGTTTCAAATAGGTGCAGCCCGCCAACTGAAGCGCTAAAGTTGCTCTGCGCATGATTAAGAAAGTGGCTTATAAACAATAACTTCAAGTCGAGGTCAAGTTCCAAATTCTCATACATTTGCTGTATTTTTGCCCTACTGGCATCGACTCGATGTTTTTGTTCATGGACAATGAGGCATGTTATGAAAGTGGTCTATATAAATTTCAGCATTCTGGCATAATTCTCAAACTACCCCCCACCCCACCCCCTGTTTTCCAACATCTGTTAACATTACAAGAACCCATTATAAAAAACATTACTGCTTCTTGCAAAAAGCAACTAATTGCAAACAAAAGGAGAGAATATGATTTCCTTAGTTACTAAAATTCGTTACCGTAGTACATCGTATGTAAAGAACTAGCTTTTCTCTTTCCTTTGATATCTAGTCAAGACGTTTTTGTACTTATACAGTGTCTTTTCAAGGCGTCTTTTCAAGCATTCCCCTAGACTCCCCGCAGTAATTCTTCTTCGCTGGGGGAGATCTTTTCCTCGGAAAATTCAGCCTGCTTATTCGAAAAGCTAATGCTTTCAGACAGTCATGCTGGGAAATTGAATATCTGCCTCACAATACTAGTCTGAAAACTGACTTTGCAAAATTGCACGCATGCATTAGTTCTTCGAGTATGCAGACTAGTTTTTCTAAGGGAGAGGGCGAAGGAGAACAATAGTCTGCTTGGAGGCTGGCATTTTCAAGGATTTTTCCAGAATTTTTTAAAACAGCAAAGAGAAAATTTTGCGAAAAAAACTTGCTATGCTTGCTTAAAAGCAATGTACACCTCCTCGCCTCCCGCCCCCCGCCCCCGTCTTCTAAGCCTTGGGAACTGGTTTGGTGTGATTTTCAAGGATTTTGCTTTAAAACGGGCTGACATATTTACACAGTGGAAGTACATGGTCGAGCAGCGGCAAAGATGCACTCTAATGACATTGTAACCAAAACATCGTGCGAGCGATCCTAGCTCCGAGGACAAATTACTCGACATGCTAGCTCCGGTCGATTTATATGCATAAGTAACTACCTGTTTCTGTCGGGGACCAACTCTTGAGATACAAATGTACACATTGCCAGCATTATCCAACTATTGTAAAAGTTCAAGGAATAGGGGATCACCTTCCTCTTTTCTTCTTCATCATTCTTTGCTGTTTAACGATTACTTGAGATTTTCTGTATTAGATACGCTCATTTTTGCTCGTTTAACCTCTCTTTTCCAAAATCAATGCTAGTGTCTTATCATTTCTGGCTCCTTCGATGAATTCCTGCAGTGACAGCACGCCATCTTTGTTTGTGTCAAACTTATGGAAAACTTTCAAAGTCCTCTCTTCGGGTGTCAGTTCCTCCCAGGCCTGTTCATCCTCGTCTGGGTTGTCACCCATCGTTCGATAGAGGGCGTCAACGATTCTGAACATCTCCTGCTTGGTGATGTAACCATCCCCGTTCACGTCATAGATACTGAAAGCCCACTTAAGTTTCTGCTCCATGGTTCCACGGGTTGAAATTGATAACGAACACATAAACTCTCTGAAATCTGCAAACCAAGTTATAGAACAGTTACACTCTTTTCTATAACTAAAATAATTTTACATAATGGCCGTCGTTCACCGCTTCAAGACCTCAATCCGTTTTGTTATTTCTTATCTACCGAAATTGCTTGATTTACCACTGAGAAACACAGATTTATACGCACATACTTCCATAACATTTTTTTGCCAAGCTATCTGCACTTAGCAGCCGAAATCTCTAATATCTCTAGTTTCACTCTTTGCTCCCTACACACCCATCACATCAGAACTTACTATATCTACATACTAATACTATTGTAAAGCACCTTGAGATACATGTATCAAGCGCTATCTAAGCTTTACGTCAGTATTACAGTTCACTTCAGTAGAGTGCGCAATAGAAAAGGGCGTCATTACTTTGCGCTAATTGGCTAATAACGGGAGTATTTTTTCTTAGTTTAGGGCAGAATTACGTAATTGTAATTGGTTTGCTGGTTGCTTAGCAACCCTGTGTCCTGTCAGTTTTTCAAAGTAAGGTTTAGGTTAAGGTTTAAGTTAAGGTTAAGGTTAAGGTTAAGGTTAAGTTTAAGGTTTAGGTTTAAGGTTAGGTTAAGGTTAAGGTTTAGGTTTAAGTTTAGGTTAAGGTTTAGGTTTAAGGTTAGGTTAAGGTTAAGGTTTAGGTTTAAATTTAGGTTAAGGTTTAAGTTAAGGTTAAGGTTAAGGTTAAGTTTAAGGTTTAGGTTTAAGTTTAGGTTTAAGTTTAGGTTAAGTTTTAGGTTTAAGGTTAAGTTAAGGTTAAGGATAAGGCTTAGGTTTAAGTTTAGGTTAAGGTTTAGGTTTAAGTTTAGGTTAAGGTTTAGGTTTAAGTTTAGGTTAAGGTTTAGGTTTAAGTTTAGGTTAAGGTTAAGGTTTAAGTTTAGGTTAAGGTTTAGGTTTAAGTTTAGGTTAAGGTTTAGGTTTAAGTTTAGGTTAAGGTTAAGGTTTAAGTTTAGGTTAAGGTTTAGGTTTAAATTTAGGTTAAGGTTTAGGTTTAAGGTTAAGTTAAGGTTAAGGTTTAAGTTTAGGTTAAGGTTTAGGTTAAGGCTTAGGTTTAAGTTTAGGTTAAGGTTTAGGTTTAAGTTTAGGTAAAGGTTAAGGTTTAGGTTTAAGTTTAGGTTGAGGTTTAGGTTTAAGTTTAGGTTAAGGCTTAGGTTTAAGTTTAGGTTAAGGTTTAACATGTTATTCATTCTTTGATAACTATAGCAGCGAAAATGAAAAGACAAAAAATGACCAGAAAGATGATGAAAATAAAAAGACGAAAGATGACCAGCCAATGGTTGAGAGTTTTTAAAAGTTGGCAACAGAAATAAAGGTAGAGACTCAAGGGCACTTCAGGGGTTTGTGGCGAGGTAGGCGCGCGTGCAAGGCGTGAAACTGATAATTTTATTCTCTCTGCTGTGAACAAATAATCTCATGGGGTTCGTGAAATTAAGGTCGTGTTCTATTGGGATCAACCATTTCAACCTAAACCGGTTTTGGTTGGATTGGTTGAAAATCCCAATAGAACGTGTTTCAACCTTTTTTGGTTTCAACCATTTCAACCTGCATTTGAGCGGGTTGAAATGGTTGATCAACCAAACCAACCAAAAACGGTTTTTTTCCCAAGAGAACACTAGATAAACCCAACCAACCAAAAATGGTTGATCCCAATAGAACACGGCCTAAAATACTTATTTCACTTTCCGAACTGCCCCTCGACACTTTAGCGATCCGGGCAATAAAAGGAAACATGGGAAAACTGTGTGAAATTAATCTTCAGTTTCACAAGCCCCATGCGATCACAAATACTAACTTAGATAGGTTGCAATAAATTGTAAAACGGAACGGAACGTTTTTGTGAAAGCTCAGTACAAAATGTATAATTAAACAATAAATTAGAAGCGGTTTTATAGCCGCGCTACTTGCAACGTGTTAGCTTGATTAACTTGAACCATTCGCATCATGAAAAGTCCAATTAGTGATATTTTCATTTATGAAAAAATATAAAACTTTAACCCAGAACAATAAATTAAGGTTGTCAGCACGGCTCCATTTTGATCAGCAAAATAAAGCCACCCAAATCACTAATACTTTGCAAAACAGCACGTACCAATTTTTATAATTTTTCAACTGGGAACATACACGCAAGGTGAACCTAATAAAAGGAGAGTCTATTTTAGTTTATTTCCAAATTAGAAAGACTATTACCAGAGTATAAAGCAACTGCTTATCAAAAGGGACATGTTTTAAAGAAATTTTGAAGCTGATCCTGATCTTGATAGTTTGGGAAATGATGTATTAGAATCTTAAAAGTTTGTCGTTAAAACTTTGGACGCCTTGATTTTGCCACATTCATCAGAGAGAACTAAAAGGATAAATACGCATTGAGGTCATTCTACACGGTACAATTTTTGCTTATTCGCGGCCATGTTTGAGCGAACAGGTTTATACGCGCCGGGACTGGGGGGAGAGCAACAGACAAAATGGCGAACACCAAATATGGTAAAATTTTTCCAAGATTGTCGTACGGTTTTATTACATATTCAAAACGCTACGACTTTTTAAGAGTTGGATGAAAAAGTACAAGGTAACTTGTAGACTTTATTTACGTGACGTAGTTCATGTGCCGAGGGCGGCGCATATGGCAGGTTGCATGCGAGAGTTTCAAAACGTTTTACCGTGTAAATTGGCCTTAAGACAAGTTTTAAAATAGTTTTAATTGAAAACTACTGGCATAATCTATAAGGTGAACTGATGCGAAACCTGCTCTTTTATTAGCGACGGTAAAAACACAAGAGCTTTAACCTCTCTGGTTGGGCTGAACACAAGCTGAAAAAAGAGGGACTCGGCTATAAAGCGGCACGTCGTAAGCAGACATGTTGGAGTTTAGAGCACATAGTAAAGACAAAAGATGAATCTTGGTTTTTTGCACTAATTTTCGGTTAAAAACAGTGCAAATGAATGAACTGATCCGTTCTCAGGAATTTACTTTCCATTGAGCTCGCTGTCGCGGATGAGCCCGCACTTCCCCCGAATAGCGGCTGAATGCGTCCATGAGGGCCGCCAAGGAACGGCTTATCTGAGTATATTTGTCTTTCAGTCACCTCTCGGTGATAAAAGTCACAGAAGGCGTCCTAAAATTTATATATAAGAATTACCGACAGTTTTTGACATTTCAATACATCGTTTCAAACCTTAAAAAACAGATACTGCTTCAATATTCTTAAAAAAATGGATTCATTGACGTTGATCGCTCAAACAGCTCTATTTATTACATGTACACATTTATAATCATTGTGAAAGAGGTATTACAATAGGTCATGAGTAGTTCTAGTTCACACTGTGATATAGTCACAGTAAAACCCATACTTAAAAGAAAATAAAATGATCGAACGGACATGGAATACATATCTACATATCGCAACTACAGGTCTGTTACTAAATAAAGGTAAATTCAAATGCGCCGTTTAGAGAACAAAATCTTAACAAAATGGAAATTAAGAGTTATAGAAAAATGGAAGACCTTGGTGCTTTCCTTAAACGTGAAAAGTAAAGTCTCAATACACTGCTATGTTACACCTAGTGCGCCTGTCAGTTCAATATATTAATCTACAAAGTAAATAGAGTATCCAAGTTGCGATTCATATCAGAACCTAGATCAAGAAATTAAAAGTTAATTACAACTTATACCTCTCTCTTACACCAGTTATTGCTTACATTACTTCTCTTAATCATTTATTGACAGAACGTTAGCATGTACAGCTTGTAAGACTAATTTTGAGATACTATTTCAATCAGTATTTGACTTTTCAAAGACTTCCTATGCTATTATATTAATATGTCATTCAGTAAATTGATAAATATATAGTAAACTGTTGCTCTGTTTAAATGGGACTGAAGACATTCCTTAAAACTGTTTTCAGGTGTAGTTTTTGTGTAACTGCTTTATATTGAAGCAGAGTCACAAAGAGACTGTTTGAACTCAACCGAAAAAAGAAAAAAAAAGGAAACTGATATTAATACATCTAAGTTCGTAACCGTTCGATAAATATACAAAAGATGGAACTTCCAAGTTTAACTGAACGTTCGTAGTAGCATGATCCACATTGATATTCAGTTTTTTTTATTACAAGGAACCTTAGAAAACTTGACACAGAGCAAGGGGAAAAGTAACTTTAAGATACTAAGCCTGACATGTGAATGCGAAATGATACGGAAAACAGGCATCGCAATAATGTGTGTGCATATATACAGAAGAAAACTCGATTAGCATTTTCAAAAGATAAAGATTTCTCGCATTTGGTATTTCTGAAATAGCAATCACGAATTCAAAGAGAATCATGCATTGCTGTGAACTGATACAGCTTGTGTTGTCTGTCTTTGTTCACACCGCTAATTTATCGATGGACTCACTATTAACAGCTTTCACATTCAACAAACGTATTATCTCTGTGGCAGGTTGACTTTAAGGCGCTTGTGGTCTGCTAGCGAATTCACCTGCAGTCGTTCTTGTGGTGAAAATTGATCATTTTCTTCATTAATCATATATCTGGGAATATTCTAGTGTGTGCTGCAGTTTCCATAATTCTGCGGAACGTCATAACCGCATATCTCCGGATTCAGTTTCATCGAACTTTTCAGTGGCAATAAGAATTGACCTGACCCAGGCACAAGACGTTTACAAGCAGACAAAATTGTTTCGATACCGGTTTGAAAGTTTAAATGAACGTTTATTTTTGGGATGAAGCTGAACTGATCCTTTTAAGAAAGTTCAACCTCAAGTGTCTTTTAAGGTGTTTTCGACAATTTTTTGAAAAGCTCGTGTCTTTGCACATTTAAAGGCTGTTCCCAACTTCTAAGTTCATATATCTTTCCAAATGCGCTACTATCGCCTGATTACCAAAATCAAGTATGACATTGCACTGCTTTCTCGCGATATTTAATAGCAATTTCAAAATTTATAGAAATAAACAATCCTTTCTTAGACACATGTATGCAGCTCGAAGTATGTTTTATTTTATAAAAACGGTTCTAATGAAAAAAGAAAGCCGCGTAGGCTCAAAACGGACGATGGTTTTGCCAGTTGAACACGCTGAAAACGAAAAGAAAACCTTGATTGAGGATTTAGAGATCATCGCCCTACCCATATATCATATATCCATATGCGACATTCTTTCACCTATAACAGCATGGAAAAAGTCGCAAACTATGCAATTATTTAAACACATACGACAATTTCTTTCGCACTGTGTTTTTGCATTTTTCTGATGAAATAGTAGACCATTTTAAGATCGATTAGTTGTCAGAAACGGTAGCTCTTTTCGACTTTGTTTATTTTTTGTTCTCAAACTTGATTTGAAGCGAATTGTCATTTCGGACTTTCTTTATTTAGTTAGATGGGGTTCCATGCAATAAACTGAATTCGAGAAGCGTTGAAAAGTTCGGAAAAATTATATTTTGCAGAATCAAGTGTAAGTCTTTTAATTTTAGTAATTACAATTAAGCAAGCGTAAGAAGGCAAAATTTAGAGCTCTATTTTACAAGTAGCTCGGATTAATTTTAATGCAAATAAATGTTTAGTAATGGATTCTGTATATAAAGA
Source organism: Parazoanthus swiftii (assembly GCA_025403585.1). Taxonomy (NCBI): domain Eukaryota; kingdom Metazoa; phylum Cnidaria; class Anthozoa; order Zoantharia; family Parazoanthidae; genus Parazoanthus; species Parazoanthus swiftii. The sequence goes on from JAOBYE010426865.1 coordinate 8,364, forward strand.
GTTAGAAGACACAACAAGATCTCAAAGCCCATTAGGAAAATTTACTTTTTTTTATAAGGTTGGGAAAGCTTCCGTTCTTGTTGGCTTTGTTATTTTCGACAGCATGTGGTCAGCGAAATGGTTGGGAATTCAGTGAAGACTTTCCGTCGCAAAACATAGTTTGATTTGAATATTAATGTCTTTTTCCTGGAGACTTGCCGCCACAAATAATTGCCTACAGTCGATATATTTAAATATCGACTGCCTTCTTTTAAGTTTGTCGCGAAAACATACAAGACTTGGAATTTCAACTTTTTTTGAAAAGGTCGGATATTTTTTAAATAATTCTTCTAAATCGATTATAAACTTAAAATGCCTGATTTTAAGCGATGTAAAGTCTTCAGCTTGTCTTCTTGTTTTGCGTGATGGCACCGCAAGGTTTCTTTTGCTTGACAGCTTTGCCATATATTATCTCATCATCTCTCATATCTAAATATCAGCCTTGAAAGAACAATTTTGAAGAATTTTACTTTGTCTTGTTGAGTACTAATATCGGAAATGATTCTTAACTTTGCTTTCCCCTTCTAAAATATTTTATCAATAACGGTTTGGAGACTGTGGCAACATTTTGACAGCAGGATTCTTGTCTCTCTTGTCGAAGAGCAAGACGCGGAGTCTTTTTCGCTTTTTAAAAACCACTGAACGAAAACTCGCAACCAAACATCTAAAGACAAAGTTCAACTAACAACCTCGATTTTAATGGTTAATTCTGAAATCCAATTACGAACTTGCCTTAAATTATTCATTCTCTGAAAGCGACAGTGAATCCTCACGAGATCCATCTCATAACTTGACTTATTTTGATCCGTAAAAACCCTGAGCCAAAACCATCGCGAATCGATATTGTTGTTCGGCCCACGCTTCGGAAATGACTATTTTTAGTTTAACTTCTCTATTGTTCATTTTGATTGCAGCTTCTTCGTCTAAGCATATCTTCGTCTTTGATACTAAAATCCACCGGAAAAAGAATCCAAAATTTGCCTTGTTTTCCTGACGAACCTTTGTTCGTAGATTACAAGTCATGTAGTTTTGAAAATCACTCGGTTTGGTCTTCGCGTCCTTAATGCTTTACAAATCTAAAATTATTTATGAAAATAAGAAAACATACAGGGGATTATATGATTGTGTTTTGAATGTAAAAATAATGAATTTGTGTCTCAAAATTTAAAGTAAAATTTACAGATAGAGCACAGAGTAGCTCACTCACCTATTTTACCATCTTTGTTGACGTCGAAACGGCGAAACACACAAGTCGCAAGCTTTGAGGCGTCGCCTTTTTGGAAAACTTTCTTGTACATCTCGATAAATTGGTCCTTTGTCAGAAACCCACCAGGACAATCCTTCAAAAATCCTCTATACCAAGATTTCAACTCTTTCTCATCGAAATTTGTGCGCCTGAGAAGATCATCTAAAACTTGTGGCTCCAGCTTGCTTTGTTTTTTGCCCATAATCAAGAGAGCAAGTTATTAAAATATCGAAGTTTGTATTGACCGTTGAAGATCTTCCAAGATGCTGCAAAGACAGAAAGCTCTTGAAATGACAGATTCTAACCGCTAGCGGCTTTTCGTTCAGCCGGCCTTTACTTTCTCGCGCGCGGGCTATTAGTCGACTTTACCGCTTTAAAGATTTTCCCCGCGCGCGCGAACCAACTGTCCTGTCAGAATTTGCCAGCTGCCTCAGCAAGGCTGTCTTACATATTAAAAACAATAATAACTCTGTAACCACTCACCGCGTGCCCGTTCATTTCTCATTCTTAAAACATAAACAAGTTTAAATTACGTCAAAAGCTGGCAGTGCTACGAGTACTATGAGCTGTATGACTGCTGATCAAACGAGCGCTCTCAAAATACCCCGGCCACCAGACAGCTTTATCTTCTTCTGTACCAATCTGGCTCTTGTGTTTAAACTGAATAAATCATCTCAAAGTTCTGTACGTCAGTGGCCTGTTATTTGGTCGTAAAAGCATATATATTTTCATTGTTTGAAGTGCTTTTGCGGTTGAAATTTCTTTTATTGCGCTGAATCTATAGTTTTCTAATGACAAGAATTAACCGACGATAAATTGTGCGGCTGCACATCATATGGTTCAGAAGTATATCGGTTTCACTGAACACCGTTTGCTGATCAGAATAAATTTGAAAAGCTCAACATTACCTCAATGTATTATGCATGCGGAGAATTATATATGTCAGACCACTAATCGCTTGTCTCATATATTAAAAGATTATTTCTGAGGTTGTGGGTTTGAAACATTTGTTAATTCACTGCAACTCGGGAATACTACTTTAGTGGAAATCGATCAAATAATTTTGAATTGAGGTATTTTTTGTTGTTGAAATGAAGCCAAAAAATGGCACGTTTTAGAAGAATTGCTACTTACTTACTTTTTCTCAGTCAACTACGAGTCAGAAGAACTGAATATATATCAATGCAAGAGAAAATTAAAGTGTTTTTTTAATCTGTTATCACCGGAAGCAAGACGTTCGTTTCGAACATTAAAGCACGAAAAGTTGCGATGAGTTAGGATTCAATCGTTGATTAATGTTTTGTCTTATTTGCCTTAATTTTCTGAGAACGTAGACTTTTTTTGTGATAGTTGCAGTTAAGTGGTGTTGATCACTGGGAAATTGTCAGCTGCAGTAAATAAAGCTTACCGCCTCAATAAATAACTTAATTTATAATAACTTTTGCTAAATTTCCAGATTAAACTTGAACTTAGCTCTAAATTGACTCTTGGACTCATCTCATTTCATGACTACTATACTGATATTATACTACAATATATTTAAACTGATGGAACTGTAAAACGAATATAAATAATAGTATCGAGCTTTGAATCCATAGGGGTTTTTTATTATCAGTGTTAATATTATACCAAATAGCCTTAAACTGTGTAAAAAATGTGAAAAAGTTTAAAAAAGAAAGCCGAAATTCACACGAAACTAGCTTGTAGTCATTTCTAGTCTGGGAACAGAGCATTGTTAGTCTGTTACGAACAGGAGACGTTCTAGTAGGACCCAAACATACTTGCAACTTTATATTCTCTAAAAGCAAGTAAGTACATATGAATGGAAACGCCCTTGTGTTTTTAACGACAAGCAAATGCGGGTATATCATAAACAGAGGTGTGCCCAGGTGGTAGCAACAAATTAAAATGGTATTTGATAGTAGCATATGGAGGAGCTTGGTTACGATTTCCGGATGCAGTTCTGGTATATTCCCAAAAAACAGGGCTGGGAGACAAGCCCACTCACTATTTTAACTTGTGCGACGAAACTCAAAAGACAGCTAGTATATGCGGGGAATAGATGTGCAGAAAGTGTACTAAGAACTAAATAATGTTGATTTGCTTGCTCGTTTCTCTATATACAAGGACACTGCTCATAGCTTTGTTCTTGATTTTTCACATTAGCGACAATGCATGGATATGCATATGACGTCTCGCAAGCGTGTCTTCAGTAATACTAATTGCATTGTTGAGGCCGTCTTTAAGAGCACGAACAAGAGAGAAACCCTCAGACCTATGCGGCTAAAAGAGATGGAAATTTCTCTGCCACAGCAGTAACTATAACGCTGACTTCTATATGATTTGGTGATTGAAAGATAGTACTCTTCATCGTGTTAAGTATTTTTTGACCGATTCGACGGGAGTGGGAACAGATTTTCCTTGAATTTGGCCAATTTTAAAACTTTTGAATATAAAAGATAACTGATTGTGTTGATGCAGTTGTATTACCCCATGGTTCTCCTGCATACAACTACAGAGTATCAAATATTCTTTAATCCAGAACCCACACGGCGTATACCGCCAAGCGAAGGGCTCCTGGCCGCATTGCTAACGGAAGTCAGACGTTCCCCGACTTTCGGCTCGTGTAATTCTAAACTTTTGTGCATCATTCGCCATCATACACATCAGATCTGACACAGAGGATCGTTTAAATCTTTTCAAATTAACCACAAATCGGCAACGTTTATCCCCCTGCCACGAAACAAGAACGAGTATAAAAGGCTCTCTCACAACTTTGCACATGCTCAAAAACTTTAATGACATTATAAACCAAGCTATGTTCAGACACCAAGCTATGTTTTTCAATTGGCAAATGGTACGGATGTTCGTGGCCGCTTGAATCCCACCGGAGTCAAAGATTTTTTCTCTTTCTCAGTGCAGGTCAATTTTTAACTGTAGGCCCGCAAAATATTACCAGTAATATAAGTTTGTTGCAACGGTATTTGCCCTCAACTCGACTTGTGATTGGCTAACTTGTCAAAAAATATTGTCTAGTACATGGAATCGCACCATATCTACTATATACACGGTATACATTTTAAAAAACTATAACTTAATTCTCGCACATAACCTAAGTCACACATTTTTTTAAAAAAAGAACCATTTAATAAGAACGTTAACGTCAAGGCTCAAAAGTGCAAAAATTTAAGGACATGTTTAAGAACTTCAGGAAGAATGCTTTAATATACAAATTTCGAAAACAGAATAGAAGACGTTTGCTAAGAGAAAGCTGTACAATTTCACCATTGGTTTTGGCCGGTAAACAGGTGATAGGAATTCACGGAGTTTGGTTCATATATGAACTGAGTAAGATGTCGGCAACAGTTTCCAAAAACACCAAGAACACTTTTAAGAACATTTGAGGCTGAGGCCCTGTAAAAAGCTTAGAACGTTGTTATGTCAAAAAGAAAAATGAGTGTTGACGTTGAGAACAAGTGAATTTAAGAAGCGACCCTCAATGGTCATTAACCAATGTCATAATCTTTGAGAATAGGACCATGAGGGAGGGGGGGGGGCAAATTAGTTACCAAAAATACGCCATTTTTTACTATTATACTAACTCTTTATAAACTTGAAGGTAATTGGAGGAAGGGAAGGGAGGCTAAAGCCTCATAAATCCCCCCTACCCCTACCCTACTGTGTCTGTTATTCATTCTTCTGTGTTTGTGCCCCTTAATGAACAGCATTCCCTATAGCCTTCGAGTCTCAGTCAGGTCTTCTTCAACAGCAACTTTTGAAAAAGGGCTTTAAACAACATATCTTTGTATTTTAACAGTAAATAGATTATAGAGACCAGTTTCCGTTCCCTTAGTTTCATTTGCAATAACTTTCATTAGTCCCAGATTTTGTAACTGTAAAGATGGATATGTGTACAAAATTTTATTATTAATATTATTATTGCTACTGTTATTATTTTTATTATTATTAAGGGGCGTTTCACCTCAATTTTTGTTGGTGATTAGGAGGGTTTGAGGGAGAATTAAGAAGGGAAAAAGTTCAGAACGCATCAACACTGTTCCTAAGTGAGTGCCACTCTTTCGATAGCATCGTCTATTAAACATTGACTCTGAAAATTTTTTGAACAAAACTAACATCCAAACAAACCAAAAATTCCTTTAAAATCAACAACTTTTCAACCCTCTTGCCTCTTCCCATTCATCTCCACAAAATTTCAAAATATTTGTGAATGTCATCAGCTGTGGTACTATGTCTCTTTCCTCCGCAGAGGTTCCCTGCGGTTAAGCGAGGGCAGTGAACATATAGGAGGACTGGGGAAGAAAAAGGCGAGCGCG